>JAVJIF010029515.1:0-59320 GCA_038442645.1 Agave tequilana | reverse complement strand
CCACCGGATACGGATTATCCGCGGATATCCGCATCCGTCAATATTCGTATTCGTATCCGTATCCGAAAGGTAGGTGCGGATACGGATATGGTAAACGTAATATCTTATTCGTATCCGATCCGATATCCGAATGTTGCGTGCTTCATAATGATATCGGTATGGAGGAGACTATTCTTCAATGGAATGAGGCTTAAATTTTGATATTTTGAGTTGGTGAAAAAGTAATAGTGAAAAATATTCGATTCTTGCAAGAGTACCACAAGAATTTTGAGTATTTCGACATCAACCATGGCATCCGAATCGGCATTTAGCACCGGAGGACGTGTAATTTATTGTTATAGAAGTTGAATGATAATGAATATGATGAATGTATTGATATGTACACAACAATATCATAGTATGTATTACATTTAATTTTGTAGTAGATGAGATAAAAATATATAAGTATTTCTGTTTATTTATCTTTAACCATATCCATTTTTACATATCCGATTAGTATCCGCATCCGATCCACTAATATCCGATTTATATCTGATATCCGATTTTGACGGATACGGATATCATTTTTTTCACATCCGCCAATATCCGTATCCGTATTCGTATCTGAAGGTTGGGTGCGAATATGAATATGATAGAGATAATATTCGATCCGTATCCGATCCGATGGCACCCCTACTGCTACAGGATCGTCAACACCACAAGCCGCGTGGGTGAACAGTGCGAGCCAGCCCACGTCTCTGCTGTCCGTCCTCGTGCCCGTGATTCAGTGACCGAGGAAAGAGAGGGGGAACAGGCGGCCCCCACAACACAGACCTCAGAACACAACCGCCATGAAAAATAATTTTTTATTCACCCCAGGCTCTCTGTGCTTTTCATAGCCACCTCTCAAGGTTAATCTCACCCCCACATGAAACATCCCCCCTCATCATCGCAAGTTAACCCTCCAATACAAATTACTCTCTCGTAGCATGATTACTTCACCGTCTCAGTAACAAGTCAAATCTGAGGTAACAATAGGATTAATAAAGAGACGTAACATTGGCATTATATTAGTCGAGATGTTGAATGGTTGTTATTTTTTCAAACTATTGATCAAGATCTAACAATTTTACTAACTATTTTACTGAAGGAAATTTACAATCAGAGAAATCTTCATTCCATGGATTATTCATTACATTATCGGAGTAGGATTATGAACTGAACTGGTGATTTCATCTTCATCTCTCATCTCCCTCTAACATGGAAAAAACCAACGAATCAATACGTATAGTATAAAATCAGAGCCTCATTGGCGCTGAGGGTGAACTTCTTGGACTCCTCTTGCTTGCTGTGGAGATGGGGGAATAGAGAATGAAGAAAGGCCTTCCATCTCCTCGCTTTTTTGAAGAAGTAAGTGGGTTTCTCTCTCTTCCCTGTTGCAGTCCCCTGCATGGGGACTCTTTCTACAATCTGCTTTCTCAGCAGATCATGCAGCCTCCCAAAGAGCTTCTGCTTCACCGTCTCGAACGCCCGGTCCAGATTATCGATCTGCCCAACATTCAATCCTCTCGTTACTTCCATTGTGATCAAGTTGGACTGATTTATGACTTTTTATAACTTGACAAAAATTTTCGTCATATGGTTAAATTGTAGAAAACCTCTATGTAAAGGTATTTGCAGCAAATCTTCATGTTCTATTAGATTCTTCAGTAATTTCTATGTGCAAAATATACGCAACCTCTTTATACACACACACTAACGATTAGTTGAGCACACAAACCCTTTATACTAAAATAAGTGAGACAAATCCTTTTTGTTCTTTTTGTTCTTTTTTTTAAAAAAAATATAAGCTGTGACCAATTTGAAATCACATCCCTGTAAAAAAATTTTACCACTGTACTATAATTGTACTTGCAAAGTTTAAGGGGAACACGGAGGTTATTCACAGAAATGTGATAGAAAAGAGGATTGTTTGGCGAATCTAATAAAATGAGAGTTTTCTAAAAGATTTATGAAGTAGGGGATTTCTATAATTTAATCTTTTTAATTGGTTACTATCTTGAAAATTCCCCTTGGGGTTGGCTCCTTCTGGCGTTGGATCATGTGATGGTCCAATGCGAGATGGGCTCTGATTCGGAAGAAAGGAAAATCAATTTTTTTTAAAAATTTTGAATCGTACCGTCCATTACTTGTGATAGACGGCAGATCTCGTGTTGGACCATCACTACACGAGAAGAAAAGTCAATTTACCTGCTCTGTAGCTTCACATTGTACATGAAGAGACCGTAATAGAGATCAAAGCTGTCGCTTACTGTGTTTTCTGTCTGCATGTAAAAAATTGAGCAGTGTGCAGTTGATGATCAGTGAAATATAAAAATTATAATCAATGGTCAAATAGACTTCTAACACTAATTATTTGGCGAATCTAATAAATGCTCTAAATAAATTATAAGTAATGTTATTTGTACTTTTTTTTATACTACATTATGTTAGTACTATATGAATTGTGGGTCACACTCTCATGAATTGTGATCCTACTTTCATTAATTGATAGTATGACCACAATTTATAGAGTAGTATTACAATGTAGTATAAAAAAAAGTAGCACAAATAGCATTACTCAATTACATTACCAGCTGCAAGAGTGTCTCGTATCCCTTTGTGTTAATTGGTGTGGACTCCAAGTTTAAATGTGATAAGATCCTGTTCCATTGAAATAATAACATTAACTTTAGTCATATTATTATTTAGACTTTAATTAACATGCATCAAAGTTACTGTTTTCCTCTTCTTGATACTTTACCTTCCTATTGTGTGTGTGATGAATTGGCTGCCGGCCGCGTGACGGTCGTGCTCTTCACAAGACATCTCCACCATTCTGCAGCCCTGACGCACAACAGTTGAATCGTTAGAATATAAGTATATTATCCTCGTCTTTCTCTTAACTCAGAGTTATGATGCAGCATGAGCAGTTAAATAAAAATATTGCTCAAAGTTTCAAGTAAAAATATTGCACACAGTTTCAGTTCGGCGATTTTGATAGTTGGGGGCATGCATGACGTGTTCAACTTGATGACCAAATCTCACCACCCCACACGCAGTTTGGACTGCTTCTTTAGTTTGGTGAAAAAAGCTCTCAACTTGTTCAAATTTTGACTCCTATCATTGTGTATTCAGCAATGATGGTTGCCACGACCCATCGCCATGGGAGATGCATGTACACTCTCTAGTGGGTTGGTAAGAGTGACGATCGAGTCTCATTTTTTTTTATATGCAAGTGGATATATATTAGCCGAGGGTCTTGTTTAAACTGTACAAAATCTCATTAAAAGAGTTGTGAGTAGATTTGAGTAAAATAAACATTGAGTCATTCAACAGAGTTCTCACTTTTATTATATAATATCCAACCACATGGTCAAACGTGAAACTGAGAAAAACAAAAGCTAAGATTTAGCATTTGATTAACGACAACAGTAAAGTAAATTAATGTTTTAGAAGGGTTGTTTAATTTATTAGCATCTAATCAATTAAAGTTGTCAGTTTTAATTGATAGTCGATGAAAAGAGCAACCTCATTCTCAAAATGCTCAAGAACTGAGCACATCTCTGAGCCTGAGCACCGTCAGAAATCCGAACTTTTTCGTAAACAAATGGCAACTCTTCCAGCCCTTCTTCCCGCTCTCTGGTCCAAACATCGGGTGTGTGCAAATAATCCCAAATTCGGGTGGAAGAACCTTAATATTATCACAAAAAACAAAAGAGCATAAAATTAAGTAGAATTAATTAATTAGTCATAGAGAAAACTAGCATAAAATCAATCTGTATCATCAGTAAATTCTCACCTCAAGAAAAAGATTTCTAGGGAACTGCTTACAGACAAACATCGGCGAAAACAGTGTCGCGCCTGAGCTTGTGTATTGGAATCGCCGCGAACCATGGTCTCGGTCGAAAGTGGAGCTGCAGAGCAGCACAATGTCCGGTGCTCTTCGCACATCTCTTCCATGCTCCTGAATCAATAATTTAAGTTAGCTTACAAGCAGTAAACTACTAGCAGTTCGTGAAGGCTCACTGTATAACAAAAATTTACCTGAAGAAATGAATCCCGTGCTGCTTGCAGTAGTCTGAGTAGTCAGAGCGCGACGTTGCCAGCACGGTGTGGCCCTGCCGCGTGAGCCCTTTCGCTATGAACTGCCCGAAATTGCCGAACCCTATGATTGCAATCTTCAATGGATTCACTTCGTCTCGAGAATATCGCTCAACGGTTTCCGTTGGTTGCCGGAGAACTGGCTGACGACATGGCGGCACGCAGGCCGATTTGGCTCCGGGAAACCTTGGAAATGAAACTATAGGTTTAGTTGTGTTGAGGGTGAAGAGTATGAGAGATCTTGGGGTGGAATTGGACTTCAAGGGAGAGGCCTTGAGAGTGATAGAGGCCATATTCTGTGTGCCTCTCCCCCTCTGCTGGCTCAAAAGATAGGTTCTTGTGGGCAGATTCAAAGGAGAGAGGAGAGGGTGCTTATATATAAAATCACACAATGTATTGTGCACATGCATTATTTTTGTGTCAATTGTTGAATAGTACAAAAAGCTATCCGCGGGGAGAAATTCCTGTGAGGATTGCACTCACCTAACATTAGACCCTGTACACATTACTTGGTGAAAAGGGTTATTATTTTTATACTTTATTGATAGTAAAATTTAGAATGATTTTTAAGCTTAGAAGGAGAGAATACATCCCAAGTTCAAAGACAAGTCGATTCTACAGTTGCGTGAGAGTAATGAATACGATGGTTGTGGGGGCAGCTAGCTAGTTTTTGCACATGTCAGATATGATGATTTGTAAGGATAGTTGAGCATGCTGGCAATGTTTGGAAACATTTTTTTTTTCCCTCTCTTTTTGATTGGGTATTTGGTTTTGAAGAAAAAGTTCCGGCCCAGCTTGAACAGGATACTAATTTGAATCTCGTGTAGCTTGTTTGTTTTGTTTTTTGCGTAGACGTGCAAGTAGACTTTAAGTGAATGGGTAATTTAAAAAAAATCATTTTAAAAAATATTTCTAAAAACCAACTCTTCTTAGAAGTATTTTCAAAATATGACTTCTGACACGCCATATCGACGGGGGAGTTTCGCCCAGCGAGCGTAGGTCATGCGGGGGTCCGTTTTTTCTTTATCTGGAGTTGGCAATCACAGAAGAAGATTATATATATATATATATATATACACACACACACACACACATATATATATATACACACACACACATATATATATATATACATATATATATATATATATATATATATATATATTGCTATTTTCTTCTTTGTTCGAGGTTGCCAACCTCAGACAAAGACGCCGACCCCGGACAAATACTTTCCATTTTTTTTTTTGCTTTTGCTTTGCCTGGGGTTGGCAACCCTGGACAAAGAACACTTGGGCCTTTTCTTGCCCAAATGTTCTTTGTCCGAGGCTGCCTACCCTAAACAAAGATTTTTTTTTTTTTTTTTGGTTCAGGGTTGCCAACACCGAACAAAGCACAGTTGTGCTTTTCTTTTCCCAAGTGTTTTTTGCCCAGAGTTAAGAACACTTGGACAAAAATTTTCTCAACTCATGCATATGATATTATATATATATATATATATATATATATATATATATATATATATATTATATATATATTATATATATATATATATATATATATATATGGGGTTACTGTACCTCAACCGCCGGCTGAGAGAGTTTCTCAGCCGGCGGGACGTGGCAGCATCAGAGCCGCAAACCTGTCATAAATTTTGGCGGACAAAATCCTGAAAATCCCGCCTAATTTAATGTCAGTCACCTCAACATTGTATTTTCCGAAAATACCCTCAACCGCAACTTTTTACCTTATGTAAAAAACATTTCCTTTCAAAAAAATTTACAGCTCTAAAATTTCACCTGATCATTCTGATACAATTAGTTCATTGTTTCACAAATTTGATCCGTTTTTTAAAAAATTAATTTGCAACACATGGCGCCAAGAAATCATCCGCCGAAAAAAGTACTACAAAAACGTTATTTTCAAAAAAATTTAGGGTTTGTGGATTTTAATAGTTTTAAATTTTTTCCAGATTTATTTCCGTTTCTTTTTTTTTTTAAATCTTGGGACCATGGTCGCAATTAAGAAAAAGATTCTGAAACTTTAGATGAAGAATAAATTTTTAAATTTATAAATTTTCTAACACAGCGATAAAGGTCCATTTTTTTCCAGGTTTTTTCATTTCCTTCTATTTTTACCATGGTCGCAGTATTTTTGAAAAAGCGATGTATATCTATGCGACCTTGCTAATAATTTTTTAAATAAAATTTTTGTTCATACACTATTTGTCGACCTCGGTCGCAGTTGTTAAAATTATAGTTGCAGATCTGTGCGACTTAGATCGTAGAGTTTTAATTTTTTTTTGGACTTTTCGTTGTAGACGAATGCGACGTTGGTCGCAGTATATGATACGTCCTTTGTTTTTTATTACATACTGACGACATGGGTCGCAGTTGTTTCAATATGCGATGTAGTGTCGTGCGACCATGGTCGTAGTGTATTAACGTCACCTTTTTTTAAATTCCCCGTCGCAGTTGTTTATGATTGCACTGTAGTCTTATGCGACTTTATGCGACCTTGGTCGCAGTGTCGACCGGGTCGATGTTGTTTACATTTGCGCTGTAGATGACTGTGACCTTGGTCGCAGTGTCGACCCGGGTCGATGTTGTTTACATTTGCGCTGTAGATGACTGCGACCTTGGTCGCATTGTCGACCCGGGACGCAGTTGTTTACATTTGCACTGTGATGACTGCGACCTAGGTCGCAGTGTTTTAAAAATAATTTGTTTTTATTCCCTTATAATTTTTAAATAATCATTGGTCTAAAGTTTTTAATTTTTCTTCATCTATAGGTAAGCAACAGATGATGGTTCGTCCTCTGAGATCGCGCCTAAAACATATGTGCGAGTTCATAAAGAAATTCAAAAAGTACATTCAGGCCGATTTCTTAGAGGCGATCAAGAATACCCCATTGGCCCAATCTCATGGCATTCTACAATGAGAATTTGGGTTGAAAAGGGTCTAAAATCAAACATTGCTGTACTGAGTATTTTAGACCGGTATGATAGGATACAAGGACCTTTAGAATTGGGGGCAAACAAATTGAGTTAACAGTGGAGGATGTTGCCCTAACTTTTGGTTTACCTATCATTGGGGCGGATTTTATTATGAATAAGACCTGTACGATGAAAGACATTGCTAAAATAAAGAAACAACCAATGAGTTTAAGAATGTACCGTGTAGCTTGTGGCTAACGGTCGTGTCCACAAGGAGGGATGCGATGGAAGCTTTTCGATGAGTTGCTTAAAAACAAGAAATTTGTGTTCGTTTTTTAGGAAAAAGAGAATGGAAAGAAAAGAGATGAAAAAGAGAAATTTCAACTTTCAGAAAAGGATTTGGAGAAGGTGATTTGTAAAAAGCTTTAAGAGTTGTGATGTTGTTTATAATATGAAATCAAATCTGGGCTTACTATCTTCCTACTCAATTGTTCATTCTTCTCTTAAAGTATTAAGTCCCTCAAGTTATCATTTGCAAAACTTAAAGTTGCTTTTTTTTTTTAGAAAGCTTTAAGTAAAACACATAAGATGCAGAAGGGTTGAGTCCTTTTTCTTCAAGAAAGAGTTGGAATCGGATATTAAAACATAAAGCGCGAAGAAGCAAGAATGAATTAAAAACGATTCACAAGAAGTTCAAGAGAGAATGGTGAATTCAACTATCCATACCCATCCTCATGTGCCTTCAAGAACACTTTCAAAAAGAAAGGCTTTTAAGGGAGGCATGCATATGAGTCATCGGGACTTTTTCTTTTAAAAACAGAAGAGAGAAAACAAAAGAGAGTCGATAGCTAGCCCAGAAAACCTTTTAGTTATCCATGGAAAACGAAGAAAACAACGACATAATATAAAGCATACCGTACTGCAAGTGAAAGAGAAATCGGCCCGACTTTTGTATTGCTGTCACTTCAACCGTCAAGTACAAGCTCTCAGTCCTCTCTCTCACAAGCTTTGAACTGGACTACAAATTAAAAATAAAAATTACAACTTTCGTTCTAGCTAAACAAGAGTCTAAATTCTAAGAAAATAAGTACAAAATTTACTCCTAGTCTTCGCCCTTTTCTCTTTGTTGAAACCAGTATTTATAGGCAAAAAACCTAAAAGAGAAGATCCCAGGAAGATTGGGGGAATCTCTTGGTCTGATGTATTTCCCGTATCTTCTTCTGATTTTCTTGTTTTTGCTTCAAAAGTTGACAAAACAGCCTTTGATTGTGCTTGATTCAGGGAGGATTCTTCTCAATCTTCCTTATATGCCAAGATTTTGCCCTGATTTCTTCATCTTGATTCAGGGAGGATTCTTCTCAATCTTCCTTATATGCTAAGATTTTTCCCTGATTTCTTCAGCTTGATTCAGGGAGGATTCTTCTCAATCTTCCTTATATGCTAAGATTTTTCCCTGATTTCTTCATTTCAATTTATTCTGAATTAATCAGAATTGGGTGGGCTTTTGGGCTTTGTTTTTCTCTTTTCTTTCATTTAGCACTTGGGCCTACATTTAACAAAGAAAAAGAAGACTATTAATAGGATTTATTAGCTAAAAAGTATGGTAAGGTGACAATGTAAATGCAATATATGTGACTAATCACACCCCCACACTTATCTTTTGCTCGCCCTCGAGCAAAACAACTAAACTATGCTAAGGATTATTAGACCACTTTCGCAGGTCACTCGATTGCACTGAGCATGTGCAACAAGCCGTTAAACCTCTAGGTTTCACCTAGAGGACGAGTTTTGTCTCGTGAGGGTTTTCAGCGGATTACACCCACAAAATCCGAAATGAAAGAGAAAAAAGTTAGTATTTTTGAAAAGCATTTTTTTTTTTTTTTTATAAAGAAGAAAATATTTGAAGTATATTTGTGAGAGCTTAAGTAATCTATAAGTTATAGGAATATCAAATCTTTCATTCCTAAACTTAGTCTCTATTCAAAAACATGTCATCAATTAAAGTGAGGAGTCAATTGTACTTCTCATCTAGTCTATTAATTTACCCTGAGTCGTATGCACATCGTGATTGTGAAGTTTACTAAGGGTTCTTCAACATTAACTCCTATGCCTTATATTTATTTATTTTTGGTGAGATTTATTCCTCAATTTCATTAGGCTTTCTAATCTGCCCATGTAACAAGCATTCAGTCGGTGACACCCAAACCGGACAGTTTTAGGGCACCAGGTGAGAAAACACCCCTGAGGACTTAAACACTCGAGCAGATAAGGCCACGAACCAAAGTTTTTATTTATACGATGTTCCCCTTTTAGGCGTGAATACCTATGCTTCATGAGGCATAAATACCCAGCTTAATCAGAAGATTTTTTTTTTTTTTTTAAACTTATCTAATTATCTTTTGCATAAATACTAAGGCTTGCTTAGGCCAAAGCACCTAGCTAATCAATAATTAGACTCGTTTTTTTTTTTTTTTTTTTTTTTTTTATATAAGGCATAAGAGTCTCTGTTTTTAAACCCTAAGTGTGTAAGTGTATTTTGAGTGCATATGTCATCAAGGTAAATATCAAGACTAAATTACTTTCCCAAATTTTCTTCCTGACCCTAAAAATCAAACAAGTTATCTTATTTTGACCAAGTGTAAGAAATCCTAATTATGATTCTCCTATTCCTTAAAATTGACTTAAATTCTTACAAAATATATCAAAATATTGTCTACCCTTTTCCAATTTTTTTTTTTTCTTTTTTTTTTGAAAGTCATGTTAGAACCCTCCCCCACACTTATCTCATGCATTGTCCCCAATGTATGAAAGAAATGTATAAGTGCATGAAATAAAATGGAAAGGAGGAAAGTTACCGATACATTGGGTCAAAAAGACCCATTACCGTTTCATCTACTGGCACCGATTCCAAGAAAGGTTTAAGGCGTTGACCATTTACCTTAAAGTCATTTCCATTCTTGGGGTCACTGATCTCAATTGCACCGTGTGGAAACACGGTTTTTACAACGAATGGCCCAGTCCATCTCGATTTCAATTTTCCTGGAAAAAGATGAAGCCTAGAATTATAGTGTAAGACTTTCTGTCCGGGGACAAAGGTCTTTCTTACGATGTTCTTGTCATGAAAAATCTTGACTCTCTCTTTAGTGATCCTAGCATTTTCATAGGCTTCATTTCTCAACTCCTCCAATTCAGAAATTTGTAATTTCCGAAGGTCACCTGCCTTAGTCAAATCGAAATTCAACTGCTTGATTGCCCATAAGGCTCGGTGCTCTAACTCAACGGGCAAGTGACAAGGTTTGCCATAGACTAGCCTATAGGGAGACATTCCTAGGATCGTTTTGAAGGCGGTCCTGTAGGCCCATAGAGCATCTACAAGTTTGATGGACCAATCTTTCCGGTTTTGGTTCACAGTCTTCTCCAATATAAGCTTGACTTGTCTATTTGAAACCTCAACTTGCCCACTGGTTTGAGGATGATAAGGTGTGGACAACTTGTGAGTTATGGCATACTTTCGCATAAGGGCTTCAAAAGATCTATTGCAAAAGTGAGTGCCATTATCACTGATGATAGCACGAGGGGTTCCGAAGCGGGAAAAAATGTTCTCTTTCAAAAACTTTATGACAACTTTGTTATCATTAGTTTTACAAGGAATGGCTTCTACCCACTTGGACACGTAGTCCACAGCAACCAATATGTATTGGTTCCCAATGAATTAGGAAATGGACCCATAAAGTCGATGCCCCAAACATCAAGAGTTCTATTTCTAGGATTGGGTTGAGGGGCATCATATTTCGGTGTGAGATCTTTCCTACCATTTGGCATCTAGGGCACGTCTTGCAGAATTCATGAGCATCCTTGAACAGAGTGGGCCAATAAAACCCACTTTGGAGCACCTTTTCAGCAGTCTTGCGGGGACCAAAGTGTCCACCGCATGTAAGTTCGTGATAAAAGGACAGAACACTCCTAACCTCCTCATCGGGAATGCATCTCCTAATAATTTGGTCGGAACAGTACTTGAAAAGATACGGTTCCTCCCAAAAGAAATACCGGACTTGGGATAAGAACCGGTAAACATCATTTTTGGTCCAATGAGACGGAGTTTGGTTTGTGACTAAGTAATTCACTATATCAGCAAACCAAGGTTCCCTAGAGATAGCTAAGAGATGTTCATCAGGAAAATCCTCATTGATGGGTAATTCGTTGCATGGAGAATTGGGAATCCGTGAGAGATGGTCAGCAACGACATTTTCTACACCTTTCTTGTCTCGAATTTCGAGATCAAATTCTTGAAGAAGGAGGATCCAACGAATGAGTCGGGCCTTGGCATCCTTCTTCATCATGAGATACCTAAGTGCAGAATGATCGGTGAAGATGGTAGTTTTGGACCCTAGTAGGTAGGGACGGAACTTCTCTAAGGCAAACACTACTGCCAAGAATTCCTTCTCGGTCGTAGTGTAGTTCAGTTGAGCATCATTGAGAGTCCTACTAGAGTAGTAGATCACATGCTGCTTGTTATCAATACGTTGTCCTAGGACAGCGCCTATGGCAAAATCAGAAGCATCGCACATAATCTCAAACGGCTTAGACCAATCCGGTGCAGATATGATTGGTGCAGAAATCAGCTCTCTCTTAAGCTTCTCCCAAGAAGTGATGCAGTCAGCATCGAAAGTGAAGGACACATCCTTAGCTAACAGATTAGTCAAGGGCCTAGCAATTTTGCTAAAATCCTTGATAAATCTTCGGTAGAATCCAGCGTGTCCTAAGAAGGATCTAATGTCCTTAACGCATTTGGGCATGGGAAGCTTAGCAATAACCTCGATTTTGGCTCTATCCACTTCTATTCCTTTCTTGGATATTTCATGACCCAAGACAATTCCATGTTTCACCATGAAGTGGCATTTCTCCCAGTTTAGTGTCAAATGTTTTTCAGCACAACGTTGGAGGACAAGTTCTAGATGGTGGAGACATTGAGTGAATGAATCTCCGTAGATGGAGAAATCATCCATGAAGATTTCTAAGAAGCGCTCTACCATATCAGAGAAAAGACTCAACATGCAACGTTGAAACGTTGCTGGGGCATTGCATAAGCCGAATGGCATTCGACGATAAGCAAATGTCCCAAATGGACATGTGAACGTAGTCTTCTCTTGGTCCTCAGGAGCGATAGGGATCTGGTTATAGCCCGAGTAACCGTCCAAGAAGCAGTAGTACTCGTGACCCACCAAACGTTCAAGCATCTGATCAATGAAGGGAAGTGGAAAATGGTCCTTACGAGTTGCAGCATTCAGTTTCCTATAGTCAATGCAAACTCGAATCTTCGTGGGAAGTCGAGTTTGAACCAACTCTTTGTTCTCGTTTTCCACTACGGTGAAACCAGATTTCTTTGGGACCGCGTGGACAGGACTGACCCATTGGCTATCCGAAATGGGATAAATTATCCCATTGTCTAAGAGTTTTATGATTTCAGCATGAACAGCCTCTTGCATAATAGGGTTTAACCTACGCTGCGGGTCTCTCTTGGGTGTGGCGTCTTCATTGAGATGGATGCGGTGTTGAACGATGGTAGGACTTAATCCCTTGATATCAGTCATAGTCCACCCGATGGCTTCCTTATGTTTTCTTAGAATATCTTTCAAATCTTTTTCTTCCCCGTCATTTAAATGAGAGGCAATGATGACGGGAAAGGTCTCTTGTTCGCCTAGATAGGCGTACTTGAGATGCGCAGGAAGGGCTTTCAATTCTAAGGAAGAGGCCGGCTCACTAGAAGGACTATTCAAATCTGTTGGCTCCATTGTAGGTGAAATTGGGTTTGAAGCCCAATTTACGGCAGAATCTACCACCTGATCGAGATTAAAGTCATCAGACTCTAACTCGAAGTCAATCTCCATTTCTGATTCCAATTCTTCCCCGTGTTCACTTGTCAAGTTCTCAATTTGGTTTACTTCAAAAGTTTGGTCCTCGATGTCACGGGGTTGTTTTCCTAGATGGAAGACATTGACTTCTCTAGTCATGTCTCCAAAGGTTAATCTCATAGACCCATTCCTGCAATTGATGATGGCATTAGCAGTGGCAAGGAATGGTCGACCTAGGATGACCGGAGTTTGAGCTCTACGATTGGAGTTGGACACAGGTTGTGTCTCCAAAACTATGAAATCGACAGGGTATATGAACTCTCCTACCCGGATCAGAACATCGTTAATTTCCCCTTTTGGAACTTTAACAGAACGGTCAGCCAGTTGGATGGTGACTCGAGTTGGACTAAGGTCACCCAACCCGAGTTGTTGATAAACAGAGAATGGAAGCAAGTTGATACTTGCTCCCAAGTCAAGAAGTGCACGACTAATCTCGGCTTGTCCTATTGTGCAGGCAATGGTAGGGCTACCTGGATCTTTGTACTTGACAGGGATAGGACCCGAAAATAGCTCACTAATATTAGTGGCTAGGAAGACTTTCTTAGGAACATTAGTCTTTCTCTTCTTGGTGCACATGTCCTTAAGAAACTTAGCATAGGAAGGAACTTGTTGGATGGCATCAAGAAGTGGCACATTTATTTTCACTTGATTAAACATCTCTATTATCTTGTCCATGTGCGGGTTTTGCTTGTTGTTTTTCAGCCTATTCGGAAATGGTACTATAGGCTGGTGCACCTGGCTGGCTGACTTGTCTTTTTCAGACTCGTCCGAATTGGAAGAAATTGGATTGGATGAGGTGGAAGCTTGATTGTGGTTGTGCTGAATAGGATTGGTGGGTGTTGACACTTGGTTATCAACTTTCTTTCCTGACCTCAATGTATGCACAGCATTACATTGATTGAATGAAGGATCCTCAGCCAAATGAGCTTGTTGGGAATTCCTCGGATTGGTGACTGGCTGACTAGGCAGGGTACCCTTTTGTCTCTCATTCTGTGGGTTGGCTAGTTGGCTCATTTGAACCTCTAACCTCTGAATGGTTTGCATGAGAGAGTCTTGGTTTTTCATATATCTATCCATGTTTCTCTCAAAGTCAGTCATTCTTCTTTCCAATTGAGGATTCTGGAAGGAGGATTGTGGAGCTTGGTTAGGAAAGTTCTGTTGATAATTCGAAAAGTTTGGTGGATGGTTGGGAGAATTATTATGAAAATTGGAGAAGTTGGGTTGATGATTGGAAGAATTATTACCATGATGGAAGTGGTTAGCATGATTGGATCGTGAATGGTCATTGTTGTTCTGGCTCCATGAGAAATTAGGGTGATTTCTCCAGCCGGGATTGTACGTTGGAGCGTAAGGATTGTTGTTCGGCCTTGAAAAAGCCGCATTCATCGGTTCGTGATAGGATTGCTGAGCCTGAAACACTGGGCATTCCTCGAATACATGGTTCATGGCTTGACAGTAAGTGCAGCCCGGGGGTGGAAATTGGTTCGGGCTGACTTGATTGACTGGACTTGGTTCTTTCGTCTCTAGAGCTTCCAGTCTTCTAGCGAAATTAGCTAACTTAGCCTCATTAGCGATGGACGATTCTATGGAGTGGAGACCTCCTTTTGAAGAGATGGAGTTAGGATTCTTAGGGGTCTCACTCGCAGATTCCCATTGGATGGTTTTCTCAGCTAAATTTTCATACAAATCCCATCCCTCATCTTCATCTTTCTGCAAGAACCCCCTTGGCACATACTTTCTAAGAGGGTTTTGGTGGAATAGTCTAAACCGTCATAGAGAATTTGGCATTGTCGCCATTTCTCTATTCCATGATGTGGACATTGGACAAGGAGGTCCTTAAAGCGTTCAAAGTACCTCCAGAACGGTTCACTAGGCTCTTGCTTAAATTGCATGATCGTCTTCCTAATGAGAGCGGTTTTATGGATAGGATAGAATTTCTTCAAGAAGACCTTGATGAAACCATCCCAAGATGTGATGGAACCGGCTGCTAAGCTATAGAGCCACTTTTTTGCTAGGTCCTTAAGTGCAAACGGGATAAATCTCAACCTAATAGCATCGTCTACAAGGTGTGGGATTTTCATCATAAGACATACTTCCTCAAATTCTCTTATGAAGAAGTAGGCATCTTCGGACTCTAGACCATGAAATTTGGGGAGTGTGTTGATGAATTGAGGCTTGAGCTCAAAATTGTATTCACCAACCGATGGAAGTGAGATGCATGATGGAAGTGAGGTCCTAATGGGGTAGAACCTATCCTGCAGTGATGTGGATTGAGCCATTACCGGATCTGGTCTTGGTTCAAACTTAGGTGGTGATGTGTGTCTAGTCAACCTAGATGAATTAGGGTCTCTCGACCACACTTGCATACACAATCACAATCACAACAAGTTCAAACAGCGGTCAACAATAAAAATCAACCAAGCCTAGTCTAAGGTACCCTTGACCTAGACAACTCCTAACTGGTTGATTGTCCACAAGAGGTAGAATGTAGACCTTGACCACAAGCTAATCAGCCAGGTTGGGGCAAGATTGGTGAGAGGTTTTCCGTCAAAAGACGTTCCTTAATTAAATAACCACCACTCTTCGGGCTTTCGGCCCTCAATCCCTTTCCTTGACACTGATTTTACAGGAGTCAATTTCCAACACTTTTCCTCTTTAGGATAATCTCCTATTGAGTTCGAGATGTCCCTAAGGCCAACGTCTATCAAATTTTAATTAGGCTTAGGTTGTGCGTGCTTGGAGATGGTTTGTGGGCTAAGGAAGGGTAATGACTTCCCCACCTTATCTTGATTTGGGTTTTGCCCTTAGAATTGATTCGTGCAAGTGTGCAAGATATAGGAAAGTAGCATTCAAAAGCAAAATCACCCAAGAATGTTTCCTAAACTATATGCTATGCATACATACCTTGTCTCCAGCTCTCTTCAACAGTAAAGTAAAAGAATTGAAAAGACTTGTGCCTAGAATGCAGATGTCTAATCAATTTTTTAACTTTCAACGAATCTTTTACTGTTGACTTAAAAACAGGGATGTTGGATAGAAACACTAGCACAAATATGACATATAAAAACTAAAGTTTTTGCGAGCAATATGTCCTGCAAAACAAAGTTTTTAGTAGTCCCAAAAAATTTCAGATTTGCAAAGCAATTTCTTGAAATTCTGTTTCCTACTTTCGAGAGTAGGGGCACAGAATTTTCAAGTCTTCTTGGCAAAGCTTGAATGCTAGATCTTGATCTTCGAGTCCCTGAAACAAACACACAAAAGTTGTTAAAACAACTACACCGTTCCCTCCCCGGCAACGGCGCCAAAAATTGATTGCTAAAATAAAGAAACAACCAATGAGTTTAAGAATGTACCGTGTAGCTTGTGGCTAACGGGTCGTGTCCACAAGGAGGGATGCGATGGAAGCTTTTCGATGAGTTGCTTAAAAACAAGAAATTTGTGTTCGTTTTTTAGGAAAAAGAGAATGGAAAGAAAAGAGATGAAAAAGAGAAATTTCAACTTTCAGAAAAGGATTTGGAGAAGGTGATTTGTAAAAAGCTTTAAGAGTTGTGATGTTGTTTTATAATATGAAATCAAATCTGGGCTTACTATCTTCCTACTCAATTGTTCATTCTTCTCTTAAAGTATTAAGTCCCTCAAGTTATCATTTGCAAAACTTAAAGTTGCTTTTTTTTTTAGAAAGCTTTAAGTAAACACATAAGATGCAGAAGGGTTGAGTCCTTTTTCTTCAAGAAAGAGTTGGAATCGGATATTAAAACATAAAGCGCGAAGAAGCAAGAATGAATTAAAAACGATTCACAAGAAGTTCAAGAGAGAATGGTGAATTCAACTATCCATACCCATCCTCATGTGCCTTCAAGAACACTTTCAAAAAGAAAGGCTTTTAAGGGAGGCATGCATATGAGTCATCGGGACTTTTTCTTTTAAAAACAGAAGAGAAGAAAACAAGAGAGTCGATAGCTAGCCCAGAAAACCTTTTAGTTATCCATGGAAAACGAAGAAAACAACGACATAATATAAAGCATACCGTACTGCAAGTGAAAGAGAAATCGGCCCGACTTTTGTATTGCTGTCACTTCAACCGTCAAGTACAAGCTCTCAGTCCTCTCTCTCACAAGCTTTGAACTGGACTACAAATTAAAATAAAAATTACAACTTTCGTTCTAGCTAAACAAGAGTCTAAATTCTAAGAAAATAAGTACAAAATTTACTCCTAGTCTTCGCCCTTTTCTCTTTGTTGAAACCAGTATTTATAGGCAAAAAACCTAAAAGAGAAGATCCCAGGAAGATTGGGGGAATCTCTTGGTCTGATGTATTTCCCGTATCTTCTTCTGATTTTCTTGTTTTTGCTTCAAAAGTTGACAAAACAGCCTTTGATTGTGCTTGATTCAGGGAGGATTCTTCTCAATCTTCCTTATATGCCAAGATTTTGCCCTGATTTCTTCATCTTGATTCAGGGAGGATTCTTCTCAATCTTCCTTATATGCTAAGATTTTTTCCTGATTTCTTCAGCTTGATTCAGGGAGGATTCTTCTCAATCTTCCTTATATGCTAAGATTTTTCCCTGATTTCTTCATTTCAAATTTATTCTGAATTAATCAGAATTGGGTGGGCTTTTGGGCTTTGTTTTTCTCTTTTCTTTCATTTAGCACTTGGGCCTACATTTAACAAAGAAAAAGAAGACTATTAATAGGATTTATTAGCTAAAAAGTATGGTAAGGTGACAATGTAAATGCAATATATGTGACTAATCAGAGGGGTTATAAAACATTATTTTCCCAATATAAAGAAGATCACGAAAGTATCTATTGAAGAGGCTTTGGATGATCTTCTGGTCAAGAAAAGGAGGAGGGGTGAATTAGATGTGACAAAGGATGAACAGCTTGAGCAGCAAGTGATTTTACATGAAATTATAAGAGACAGACAAAGACTTGCAGCTCAAGACTTTATTACAATAATCATCCTGTACATGTCGGCCACTCTATTCTTCTCTGACAGTAAATGCACGGTGATGTGGTATATTGTGGAACAGATTGCCAATATGCAGCTGATGAGGACAATATGCTGGGCTAAAACTGTTTGTCAATTGATAGGTAGTAAAAAATGCATATTTATCACTACATTTACTATCACATTTTCATATTTATTCCTATAATTATGCACTATTACTAATGTTTTATTATTTAATGTGTGCAGGCCTTGAGTATTTATTTAAATAAAGAATAAAAGCCTAAATGAAGCCCAAAAGCCCATATCCAAGCCCAATGCAAAAGTTACAATTACCAAATGTCAAAGTTGCAATTACCAAGTGCCAAAGTTGCAATTACTAAAAGAAGAGGAAAGGGATAGACTTCTACTCAATCCTAATTACTTGCAGGACAAGGATAAAGATAAAAGGAGGAGAGTGTAAAGATAAAATTCGTTTTAAAGAGATTTGGATTTAGGGTAACTTGCTTCCCAAGTTATCCCGAATTTTCAAAATAAAGAGTCGGGATACAACTTCCAGAAGAATACACCCAGATGGACAGACCAGAGGAGGCCACGCGCGAAAGCGCGTGGCCAGAGACTACACTATGGCCGCGGAAACGCGGCCATAGCCGCGTTCCGTGGCACTATGGACGAATCTGGCGATAAGGTTTTGTGGAGGAGTCGTACCAGGACTCTACTTCTTCCATCTCCTATAAATACCCCTGCAGAGCAACAGAGAAGGGCGTACAGAGCAGGACAGAAACAAATCTAGGGTTTTTCTTAGGCTAGTTTGTAGATTAGGTTTTTTATTTTCTTTTTTGTAATTTTTAATTTTTTATAACTGAGAGGAGAGGATACTTTCATGGAGGAAGGAGATCAAACTTGTACTGAAGGTGACATAGGTGTAAGTAATCTTTTCTTCCATTGTTAATTGAATCAAATCAAAGTTTGCTTTTTTTATATATTCTTGTTTCGTTTTTGTTTCCTCTTTTGTGTTTGTGGATCCATGTGAAACCAAGAGCTTCGAAGGTGCCTTCTCCTTGCAAGTGCCGTTGATGGTTTATGATGATGAATATCTACTTCTATGGTAGCGTAGTTTGCCCTTTTTATTTCGTAGTATAGATCGGGAGTAGGGAAGATCTCATATTCCATGCTTCGTTCGCCTTCAAAGAAAGGTACATTGTTGATACGGTCCAAAGGTAAGCAAACGCCGAAGAGGTAAGTAAGTTTTTTAGTTTTTAGTTTTCTTTCTTTTAATTTTAGTATAAATCACCAATTCCCATCTTTTTCACACTTCTTCATTGTAAATATCATTGTAAATAACATTATAAATAAATAAGAGAGAACTTACTAAACAAGCTTCCATCGCTAGTCCCTCCCTGTGGATCACGACCCGCATAGCCACTTGCTATAGCGGTAGAATTGAGTACCTTACACATCCTATTCTTAAATCTGAAATTCTATATTTTATGTGCAGGTAAAATATCAATCAAAATTTTGGCGCCGTTGCCGGGGAGGGACGATAAGTTATTCTCTAAAAAAAAAAAAACTAATTCTTTTATTCTTTCTGTTTGCAGGTTCAGAGAACAGGAAATCTAACAGCAGCAAAGGACACATAGCAACTCTGTGCCTCTGCCCTCGAAGGCAGAGCAGCAGAGCCTACTACAGAGCCGCGTTTGCGCGGCAATAGCCGCGTTTCCGCGGCCTGTGTAGTTCACTACTCACTCTGTTTTCTGCAGGTTGCTGCAAATTGAAATATTTGTTTACTTCTCTGTTAACGTTTCTCTGTGATCACCCTGCACACTGCTAATTAATTAACAGTAACCTATTTGTTGAAAAAAAAATAGACTCTTGCATATAGGCACGTGTCTATTTAATTTTTTTTAATTTCTGTTGAAGAGTGCTGGAGACAAGGTACGTTCGCATTGCATATAGACTAGGAAGCACCCTTGGCTGATTTAGTGCTTTTGAGTGAATATTTGTCTATTGCTTTACACGTGCACTAAATTGACTTAAGGGTTTGTCCTATAAATAAGATAAGGTGGGGATTTCATCACCCTTCCTTAGCCCACAAACAATCTCCTCACTCACTAACCCAAGCCTAACTAAAAAAAGTAGACGTTGGCCCTAGGGACATCTCGGACTCAATTAGGAGATTATCCTAAGGGAGAACGGTGTTGAAATTTGACTCCTGCCAAATCAGTGTCTAGGAAGGGGATTGAGGGCCGAAAGCCCGAAGATTGGTGGTTATTTAATTAAGGAACGTCTTTGACGGAAAACCTCCCACCAATCTTGCCCTGACCTGGCTGATTAACTTGTGGTCAAAGTCTGCATTATACCTCCCGTGGACAGTCTAACCAGTTAGGAGTCGTCTAGGTCATAAGTCTGCCCTAACTTAGGTTAGAACTTTTTTTTCTTTTTTGTTTGCTTATTTGTTTGTTTTCTTTTTCTTTGTTTGTGTTTTATTTGTGATATGGCTTATAACAACAATTTTTTCAATTTTAATAATAATCCTACACATCAACCTCTTTTTCGGATATTACCAACCCGGCATATCATAACTTTAACCAACCTAGTGTGCCAGATTGGTCTTATCCGAATCATTACATGCCCCAATCCCAATACTATGAACAAGACTGGAATAATCATCACTACTCTTCACAGAGTCAATGGGGATACAATACCCCTGAGCCATATTGTCAACCACCTGTTCAACCATTATCTTCATATACTTCTTTTCCCACATCACCAATGTTTCAATCCTCAAATGATCCATTCGATGGCTTAGAAGAAAAAGTGGATCGTTTGCAAGATATAATGAATGATCAAATTTCTAGACTTTCAAACATTCTTGAGCTAACCAACCAAGTTGATAGGAATCAAGAATCATTCTGTCTAGAAGACCTTGATCAAAATTCAATTTCATCACATCAATATGAACTTGATCAATCCCAATCCTTGGACAAATTGGCTAGTTTTAATTTCAATGAGATTGAATTAGATTGTGAATGTGAACCCGATCCCCAACTTTGCGATTCAGTTTCCATCTTCGAATCTATGTTGACTTCGGTATTCTTACCCAATTTGGACCAATTTTCTGAGCCAACATTTATTCCCGTACCCATAGATCATGAAATTGAATCACCCATTTTTAATGATCATCATATTGAACTTGACCAATTTCATACTTTTGAAAGTCCCATTGACAAATTGGCAAGTTCTCATTTTTATGAGATTGAACCCAATGAGATATGTGACCTTGATTCTCAAATTTGTTGTGATCGAGTTCAAATTCCCGAATTAATATTGACTCTTGTTATGTTACCCGACTTAGGTAATATTTTAGAGTCAGTTTTGATTCCCACACCTATCATTCCTGAACTTGAATCACCAATATTAAGTCACATTCCATTGTGGGAAAATGATTGTGGACTTGAGTTTCAACTTCTTGATTTGGACCCACTTCTTGAACCAAGCTCGACTCCTGAACCTTTACTTGACTTAAGTCACCTTCCTGAGTCGGTATTAGTTCCTGAACCTATCATTCTTGAGTCCATGTCAACCATTCTACCAAGTTACATTCTTTTGTTGGACATAGGTATAGACCATGATGACTCTGTGATGGTTTTCCAGGATTGGTCATGTAAAGGAAGTAAGTTTAACGATAGGATCTTCCATGATCCTATTCATACTGGGGACTGTAAACATGTAAATAGAAAAGAGGTCAATAAAGATAGGTCCCGTGAACTACCACATTATCTTGATTGGGTAGTAACGCTTGGCCCAATCAGACCACCATCGGAACCACCACCTTGAGGTAACATCTGCCTTCCCTTTTTTTTTCATGCATACATGCCTTCATTCATACATTGAGGACAATGCATGAGATAGGTGCGGGGAGGATTTACTAACATACTAACATAGTTAGATGCTAACCCTAAAAAAAAAAAAAAAGGGACAATATTTTGACTTATCATTTGAAAGAAATCTAAGTTAGTCTTAAGAATTAGGAAAATCATGATTAGGATTTCTAAAAACTTGGTCAAAATAAATAAATTGTTGAATTTTTAGGTATAGGAGGAAAAATTGAATAATTAATTAGTCTTAATTTTTACCTTAATGAAATGTGCATACGTAATACACTTACACATCTAGGATTCTAAAACAAAGACTCTTGTGCCCTATAAAAAATAATACTAAAAAAAATATATAAAATAATTTTTTTTCACTAATTAAGCTCAATACATGTGCCTCAAGAAGCATAAGTATTCACGCCTAAAGGTGATTGTATAAATAAAAACCTTAGTTTTGTGGCCTAGTTCACTCGAATCCTTAAGTCCGTGGGGTGTTTTCTCACCCGGTGCCCTAAAACCGACCGGTTTGGGAGCCACCGACTTTAAGTTCGCTACATGGGTGGATTAGAAAGCCTAAGGAAACTAAGAAAAATTACTTATATATGTACTAACACATCTAATAGTCAATTAGTTAGGTATGAGGGCCTCAAGAAGCCTTGATACTTACATGAAAGAAAATTAGATGAGTTATACATATTAAAAAAAGAGAGAGAGAAAATAATAATAAAGAGGCATGAGAGTCCAAGTGAAGGAATTCCTAGTAAAGATTCACAAGGATGCATATGACTTTTGGTAACGAAAAAGACTATACAAAAATTCAGTTTTGATCCTTACCTAAAAAGGATAACAATTTACTATATAAAGACTAAGTTTAAGAATTAATAAAAATGATAATCCTAAAAACTTATAGATTACTTAGTTTCTTCAAACATATTTCAAATATTTTCCTTTTTTATGGATTTTGTGGGTGTAATCCGCTGAAAACCCTCACGAGACAACACTCGTCCTCTAGGGTAACCTAGAGGTTTAACGGCTTGTTGCACGTGCTAAGTGCAACCGTGATGCCTACGAAAGTGAGTTAGGATAGATTAGTTTTTCTTTTCTTTTTGATTTTTACTCGAGGACGAGCAAAAAGATAAGTGTGGGGGTGTGATAGGTAGTAAAAAATGCATATTTATCACTACATTTACTATCACATTTTCATATTTATTCCTACAATTATGTACTATTACTAATGTTTTATTATTTAATGTGTGCAGGCCTTGAGTATTTATTTAAATAAAGAATAAAAGCCTAAATGAAGCCCAAAAGCCCATGTCCAAGCCCAATGCAAAAGTTGCAATTACCAAATGTCAAAGTTGCAATTACCAAGTGCCAAAGTTGCAATTACTAAAAGAAGAGGAAAGGGATAGACTTCTACTCAATCCTAATTACTTACAGGACAAGGATAAAGATAAAAGGAGGAGAGTGCAAAGATAAAATTCGTTTTAAAGAGATTTGGATTTAGGGTAACTTGCTTCCCAAGTTATCCCGAATTTTCAAAATAAAGAGTTGGGATACAACTTCCAGAAGAATACACCCAGATGGACGGACCAGAGGAGGCCACGCGCGAAAGCGCGTGGCCAGAGACTACACTATAGCCGCGGAAACGCGGCCATAGTCGCGTTTCCGCGGCACTATGGACGAATCTGGCGATAAGTTTTGTGGAGGAGTCGTACCGGGACTCTACTTCTTCCATCTCCTATAAATACCCCTGCAGAGCAACAGAGAAGGGCGTACAGAGCAGGACAGAAACAAATCTAGGGTTTTTCTTAGGCTAGTTTGTAGATTAGGTTTTTTTATTTTCTTTTTTGTAATTTTTAATTTTTTATAACTGAGAGGAGAGGATACTTTCATGGAGGAAGGAGATCAAACTTGTACTGAAGGTGACATAGGTGTAAGTAATCTTTTCTTCCATTGTTAATTGAATCAAATCAAAGTTTGCTTTTTTTTATATATTCTTGTTTCGTTTTTGTTTCCTCTTTTGTGTTTGTGGATCCATGTGAAACCAAGAGCTTCGAAGGTGCCTTCTCCTTGCAAGTGCCGTTGATGGTTTATGATGATGAATATCTGAAAAGTCACCTAGAGGGGGGGGGTGAATAGGTGATATGGCTAATCTAAGAACTAAATGCGGAATTTAAAAACTTAATGCAAATTACACTCAAGTGTGATCAACAAATGATTCACACACAACCAAGCCAAGCAAATATGAATGCACAATATGAATAGTTGCAAGGCACAAAGTAAAGAGAGATAGAGAGAGTCAATGGATCAAGCACAAACAACAAGATATGTTTCGACGTTCGAGCACCCAGCTCTACATCCCCGCCTTCGACACACGAAGGATTTCTAATCCACTAGCTAGTCCACAAAGAACTCTCACAAGGAGTACCCAACTCCTCTTTTTACAACCACAACCTCCTCCTTGAGGCAAGCTCCAATCCAACAAAACAATCACCTCACAACTTGAGGGATTAGCACAAAGCAAACACAAGGATCACCTCACAACTTGAGGGATTAGCACAAAGCAAACACAAGGATCACCTCACAACTTGAGGGATACAACCCAAGGCACAAAGCCAAACAAAGATTGGGTTTTTAACTTGGTGGTTCAACAAGCAACCACAAACAATCTCTTTCTCCCACACAAATAACCTATAGAATAGATAGTAGATTTTAGCTCAAGTGTGGAGAAAACCAATGGAATGGAAATCAAAATCATAAAGAAAAATCCTTGGGAAATAATAGAAATCAAGATGGTGAAGTTCAATCAAAAGCTTTTCCCAAAAACTCTCTTCTTTGATTTTGCTTGGCTTGGTTGAAATCAAAACCCTGCCGGTCGACCGGGCCGGTCGACCGTCCAACGGTCAATTTTTGCTCGTTGGCTGCTACCGGTCGACCGCCCCGGTCGACCCAAACAAACAGAGAGCTCTGCTCTCAGCACGGTCGACCGTGACGGTCGACCGTCCCTGTCTGCCAAACGTGCACAGATTTGTGCACCGACTTCAGGTCAAGTCGACTTGTTCAGAGAATAAGTCGACTGATTGAAGTCTGGAACAGAAAACTGGATCAGAAAATCAGTTTAAAAATATTTTGAAAAATCTTTTAACACTCCTAAAAATCACCAAAAAATAGTTTTAACATTTTGTATTGATATAAAAACATGTGGTAAAAAATTTAGCTCAAATATCAATCAATATGAACTATTTTTGTATCTTATCATTTTTACCAAAAACCAAAAACTGTATTTTCTAAAACTTGGATTTTGAATAGAAAATACGTTTTGTCCAAAACTCTTCCAAATACAAAAACATGATATTTAAACATTTTGAAACATGATGCATATGGATAGAAATCCAATATACATAAAACATATACATATCATAGTTTTTGTCCTTAATTCCAAAATATGTTTTGTTAGAAATACCAAAACATAAAACACATGAATAAGTAAGTCAAAACTAAGTTTGTCTAGGAAGTTGAAGCATGCATGTATATAGAACAAATCTAATATACATTAAACCATATAAACTTGTTTTGATATAAAATCTATTCATGTAAACCAAGATCGGTTAAACCTAAAACCGAAAATCAAAACATGAAACGTGTGTGTTGTGAACTTGAGCATATCATACTATTCTAATCTTTACAATTTGGATCTAAACACAAAACTAAACTATGGTACCGATGTCTTCTTGTAGAGCGCAATCTCCAAGCCGACTCGATCCAAAACTCCGTGATCCACCGAGCTTGACTCCAAAGAGTGCAATAAATGATCTTGTTGCTCGGGCTCTTGAATCACCATGTGGGTAGCTTCCAAATCATCTTGTTGAAGCTAATCACCAACTAATATCTTGATTAATGATCTGAAACTTAAACATCACAAGATAATTAGTACACATAACTACATGAGTTAATCATCATCAAAACTAGAGTGGAAGGCTTTTGGGCCAACAATCTCCCCCTTTTTGATGATGACAAAACTCATGGAGTTATATATGCATGGATTAAAGTTTAGCTTCAAAGAAGCTCCCCCTTAACTCATGCATAGGAATAAACAAATAGATATGCAATGTAAGCTCTTAAACATGTGTGCATCAACATGCATAAAACACATAAAGATCTAAAACATGCTCTTGATACCAATTAAACTAAACATATAAATATGCTCTAAATACCAATTAAACTCAATATATGCAAAACAAAACTAATGATGATCTCTTATACAAGCTCTTGATACCAAAACTAAGCAAACTAAACATGTTCTTTAAATAATGCTTTGGATACCAAGTGAACTTAATAAAAACATTAAAAACATAAATCATGCATGTGCAAACATGCATATAAACTCAAATTATGCAAACATGCATATAAACTCAAATTCTTCTCCCCCTTTTTGTCAATCATCAACAAAGGGGTTTAAAAACAAAACTAATAAAAACATAAAAAGAAATTCTTTTTTTCCTTATTTACAAAACTAATGAAAACATATTCTTTTTATATTCAAAACAAGGAATCAAAAACAAGGGATGTTCTTCCCCTTTTTGTCTAAATACAAATATGATACCAATTAGAAGAAAATATGTCAAGGAAGTGCATATTGATACCAATTAAAAATGAAACTATACCAATTGAAAAACAAAAATCTTGATACCAATTGATAAGTAAACAACATACCAATTGAAAATAAACAATCTTGATATCTAAACATAAATGTTGATACCAATAGAAATTAAACATAGATCTTAATACCAAACAAATTTGATTTTGATACCAATTGAAATTATTATTCTTTTTAATCATATGATATCAAATTGAAATCATTATTTTCTATCATAAAGCAAGAGAGTGGAATACAAAATACCAATTGAAAGAAACAATACAAAATTTTCTCCCCCTTTATGAAATACCATTAAAAATTATGATAAGGCTCGAATTAAGATACCAATTGTAAACTAAATCCATTGAAACAAAGTTGAATCTCAAGCTTATCATCATAAACAAGATTTGTGCTTAAAGATATAGGGATATAATAAGCACACATAAAACATATATATGTATGAAAAGTAGATACCAAATGAAATTGATATTCTTTGAAATGTAAGCATACATATACAAAAATATATGAGTATACAAGAAATGTCAAGATTGATACCAATTGAAAGAATTCAATGATACCAATTGAAACAACAATAAGATCAAGTGTATACATCATATCACTACCACCCATTTCATGTTCAAGTTTACTATGATTTTCACTATAAAGCATACATGAGCATGATCTCCCATCCAACCACCCTTAGATGGTAGGGTTTTCAAAAATAGATTTGTAAATATAGTATGTTTGAAAACTACTACCAAGGAAGAATATCACAACTAGTTATATGAATCAACTAGTACGAGATCCTTCAAACAATGGACAAAACCAAAAGATATTTCATGAAACATGAAAATCACATGATCACTAAACACTCAAAAACCATATAGCACAATTTATACTCATGAAAACTAAGTCATGAGAAAACATTAAATAAGGTGAGTGTATAAGTGTTGTGAGAAACATATCAACATGAAAATGGACAATCAAGCTCAATATTAAAAACATGAAATTCATGTGAAATCACCAATTGAAATCATCTTAAAAATATGAGATTCATCATACATGTGAAATCACTTAGCAAACATGAAATTCATCCAAACGATTTAAACTTCAAGACATATGTATGTCATGTACAAACTAAAATATACATACATATCCTAAACACAATGAGTCCACAAAAGTATATGCATGAAGGCACGTGGCTCAAGGATGTATATGTATAAATGATAGTTTGGACAAGATGGACATATACATGAAGTTAAAACAAAACATGTAAAATAGTGAATACAAGTCAAATGCAAGAATCATCAAAACTAGACTATACTAGTACATCAAATGAATACAAATGAGCGTTCAAGCACAAACATATATAAAGGTCTATTTGTAGCTCATTCGTTGTACAAGTATAAATCCTAGTCTTAATGAAAACCATCATTCAAGCAAGTAGTCAACACATGAAGCATAAAACGGGTCAACAATCAACATGATCATAATAAACAAAAACATTAATTATTAAAACAAAAAGTCATAGTCAACCATATGATTAGCATGACAAAGACATGTGCATAAGATCTATGATTAACATGATAGCTAAACATAAAGAGAACACAAAATATGGGTCCATACAAAACATCGGTGTCTCAACAACTAATCATGTAAAGCATAAGTCTAATAAACATGGCAAATATCATACTAATCAAAACATGAGTCATCAAAACAAAACATCATAAACATCCATATGATCATTATGTATATGCATGTACATTAGATCTAGGGCATACATGATAGTACTAAACAAGGTGTGAACACAAAGATAAGATCCATATAAAACATGGGTGTCTCAAGTAACTAAACATGTATAACACTAATCTAATCAATATGACATAAGCATAATGAACAATAAAACAATACATGCCATAGAAAGATGAACATGAAAAGCATGCAAATAAAAATGAGAGTTAGAGAATGATACCAAAACCGATGAAGGTGCATCTCTAGTTCTCCAAACCACGGTGGTCCTCCCACCAAATCCCCTTGAGAGTGAAGCATCCAAATGGTTCTCTTTTAAGCTTAGAACGCATCCACCTCAAGGCACCAATACTCTAACGTGATGCGAGAGCTCCCACCTACATCAAAAGTTAAGGAGGTGATTTTTGGTACCCATTTTCTTTTGGGTCCACGGGGGTTAGTATCCTTTCTAACCCAAACAATATTAGTTGCTAAATTTTCATGATAAATGCGATCATAACAAAATCTAACAAGATGGCCTTTTCAGCCACAATGTGTACAAATATACACATGAGCATACATGTCATGGTTGTGTCCGTAGGAAGCATGTGTATGCCGTGTTGGGTGTGCATGCAAAGATGGACCTTGTTTCTTGCGAACCAAGGTTTCCAAACGTGAATGATTCAATGTGCATTGGCTCAAAGTGGAGCCCAAATAATCTACACTTTTCTTCAAAATGTTTATATCATTTTCAATAGTGGAAGATAAAGTGGAGCATGCAATAGGTGTGCAAGAAGAAGAAGAAACTATACTAGCATGGCAGACATGAGAATCAATTTCAATTTTCAAAGACTCATTTTTCTTTAAAACCAAATCCAACTCTTTTGAAATTGAATCAATTTTATTTTTCAAAACAAGGTTATCTTTAAAAGTGAAATCCAATTTTGAAGATAAAATCTCATTGTGCTTCAAAATATCATCACAATCATTTTTGCCTTTTAAATCTTCAATTTCTTTAAGGGCAAGGTCAAGTTGAGATTTAAGTGAGTCACGTTCACTTGCAATCTCTTCCTTTTCTTGCAAAACTAATTCAAAATTTGAACACAAATCTTTTAATTCATTTTTCAAAATAAGGTTGTCCTCTTTCAAAAGATTGTGTTTTTTCAATAAATTTTCAAGCTTTTGAGCAAGTTCCAAATTTAAAGTTTGAACTTCAAAACAACCATGGCAATAGGAACTAGAGCTATCATCTAATTGAGTGTCCGATTGTACCTCAAGGGAGTTATTCCCTTGGACCATGAAGCAATGCTCTTCGAACTTTTCTCTCTTAGATCTCCTCATCTTGTTGATAATCCTTGGAAGCTCGGGAGACGTCAATAAGCTCCAAACTGCAAAAGCAGAGTCATAACGATCAAACACGGGTAAATATATTCACTAAGAGATGCTCTAAGTGCTCTAAGTGCTAATGCATTAGCCTTTTTATGCTTGCTACTATTAGGGAATGATTCTTGAGTAGAGGCTTGATAAACTAGATGTCCTAGGCTTTTTAAATGCCTACTCATATTGGCTTTCCAAACATCAAGTCTAATATGGTCAAACATAGGAGGGCTATCCATGAGTGCAAACTAGATGAGTGCAAATGAAAATGCAAATGAAGATTAGCAAACCAAGATCTCACTCCTAGGTGGTTAAACCTAAATATCAGGAGCACTAGCTCTGATACCAATTGAAAAGTCACCTAGAGGGGGGTGAATAGGTGATATGGCTAATCTAAGAACTAAATGCGGAATTTAAAAACTTAATGCAAATTACACTCAAGTGTGATCAACAAATGATTCACACACAACCAAGCCAAGCAAATATGAATGCACAATATGAATAGTTGCAAGGCACAAAGTAAAGAGAGAGATAGAGAGAGAGTCAATGGATCAAGCGCAAACAACAAGATATGTTTCGAGGTTCGAGCACCCAGCTCTACATCCCCGCCTTCGACACACGAAGGATTTCTAATCCACTAGCTAGTCCACAAAGAACTCTCACAAGGAGTACCCAACTCCTCTCTTTACAACCACAACCTCCTCCTTGAGGCAAGCTCCAATCCAACAAAACAATCACCTCACAACTTGAGGGATTAGCACAAAGCAAACACAAGGATCACCTCACAACTTGAGGGATACAACCCAAGGTACAAAGCCAAACAAAGATTAAGTTTTTAACTTGGTGGTTCAACAAGCAACCACAAATAATCTCTTTCTCCCACACAAATAACCTATAGAATAGATAGTAGATTTTAGCTCAAGTGTGGAGAAAACCAATGGAATGGAAATCAAAATCACAAAGAAAAATCCTTGGGAAATAATAGAAATCAAGATGGTGAAGTTCAATCAAAAGCTTTTCCCAAAAATCCTCTTCTTTGATTTTCCAAACCCTAGCAAAAACACCAAAAAGATTGTTCAATTCAAGTCCAAAAACTTCTTTTGATTGCAGTGAAAACACCAGAGAGTAAGAAAAAATTTGCACAAAAAATCTTAGAGAAAAACTCTTGCAAATGGGGTATTTATAGGCAAATCTGAAAACTAGCCGTTGGCAGTAGATTTTGCCAAAATAACCCTGCCGGTCGACCGGGCCGGTCGACCGTCCAACGGTCAATTTTTGCTCCTAGGCTGCTACCGGTCGACCGCCCCGGTCGACCCAAACAAACAGAGAGCTCTCTGCTCTCAGCCCGGTCGACCGTGACGGTCGACCGTCCCTGTCTGCCAAACGTGCACAGATTTGTGCACGTCGGTCGACCGACCCGGTCGACCGACTTCAGGTCAAGTCGACTTGTTCAGAGAATAAGTCGACTGATTGAAGTCTGGAACAGAAAACTGGATCAGAAAATCAGTTTAAAAATATTTTGAAAAAACTTTTAACACTCCTAAAAATCACCAAAAAATAGTTTTAACATTTTGTATTGATATAAAAACATGTGGTAAAAAGTTTAGCTCAAATATCAATCAATATGAACTATTTTTGTATCTTATCATTTTTACCAAAAACCAAAAACTGTATTTTCTAAAACTTGGATTTTGAATAGAAAATACGTTTTGTCCAAAACTCTTCCAAATACAAAAACATGATATTTAAACATTTTGAAACATGATGCATATGGATAGAAATCCAATATACATGAAACATATACATATCATAGTTTTTGTCCTTAATTCCAAAATATGTTTTGATAGAAATACCAAAACATAAAACACATGAATAAGTAAGTCAAAACTAAGTTTGTCTAGGAAGTTGAAGCATGCATGTATATAGAACAAATCTAATATACATTAAACCATATAAACTTGTTTTGATATAAAATCTATTCATGTAAACCAAGATCGGTTAAACCTAAAACCGAAAACCAAAACATGAAACGTGTGTGTTGTGAACTTGAGCATATCATACTATTCTAATCTTTACAATTTGGATCTAAACACAAAACTAAACTATGGTACCGATGTCTTCTTGTAGAGCGCAATCTCTAAGCCGACTCGATCCAAAACTCTGTGATCCACCGAGCTTGACTCCAAAGAGTGCAATAAATGATCTTGTTGCTCGGGCTCTTGAATCACCGTGTGGGTAGCTTCCAAATCATCTTGTTGAAGCTAATCACCAACTAATATCTTGATTAATGATCTGAAACTTAAACATCACAAGATAATTAGTACACATAACTACATGAGTTAATCATCATTAAAACTAGAGTGGAAGGCCTTTGGGCCAACAATATCTACTTCCATGGTAGCGTAGTTTGCCCTTTTTATTTCGTAGTATAGATCGGGAGTAGGGAAGATCTCATATTCAATGCTTCGTTCACCTTCAAAGAAAGGTACATCGTTGATACGGTCCAAAGGTAAGCAGACGCCGAAGAGGTAAGTAAGTTTTTAGTTTTTAGTTTTCTTTCTTTTAATTTTAGTATAAATCACCAATTCCCAATCTTTTTCACACTTCTTCATTGTAAATATCATTGTAAATATCATTGTAAATAACATTATAAATAAATAAAGAGAACTTACTAAACAAGCTTCCATCGCTAGTCCCTCCCTGTGGATCACGACCCGCATAGCCACTTGCTATAGCGGTAGAATTGAGTACCTTGCACATCCTATTCTTAAATCTGAAATTCTATATTTTATGTGCAGGTAAAATATCAATCAGCAATTCCTGATTGAGTCAATGGACATCTTCAGGCACACCACGTACGAGCTGCAAGGATGTTCCGTGCAAATTATTGTAAGTATGAATATCAAATTTGGCCAGCATTGTATGAAATTTCCCCATAATCTTGTGAATATTTGTTTAAACTAATTTAATTTTGCATTTTGCAGTATTGGCTATGTGAGAGGGCTCCTATTTTTGAGCCGAGGTCTGGTTTGGAGGACAAAACCCCACGCGCAGTAAGATGGGACCTCCAGAACATTAGCAGATCTCTGCTTGAAGTTGATCTAAATGAGCTTGACGCAAATATCATAAGTTTTAAAATATTAAATACCGTATAGTGTTGATTAAAATTTTATATATTTAAATGGGGCCTTGGTTCAAGTTCTTTTTATGTGCAGTACAAATAAAATGCGACCATAATCTCAGAATGCGACCATGGTCGCAGTATTGAGCTGCACGTTTCGCAGTTCATTTTACGTGCCGGACATACAAATTGCGACCATGGTCGCATTCTCCTGATAATACCGTATACATTAAATGCGACCTTGGTCGCAGTATTAAGCTGCAAGTCTTCGCAGTTAAATTTATGTGCCGGACAAACAAACTGCGACCATGGTCGCATTCTATCTTAATAGTTAATAAATAAACTGCGACCTTGGTCGCAGTATATTTATTTCATTGTTTTGGTTTTAACTTTATTATTTTATTTTATTTTTCAGATTTTGTGTCGAATGGCCAACATCTCTAATGATGAAAAAATTATGATTGGCCTTCCTGTTGAAGGGGAAGAGAAGGAGGAAGAAGAAAAAGAAGAAGAAGATGAAGAAGAAGAAGAAGAAGGAAATACATATAATCAAGCTAACATCCCGTCAGAAAAGGAGCCAGAAGCTGCAGAAATAATTGAGCAAGAAGAGACGAGTGAGCAAGAACCAACTTTTACAGGTTATTTGCCACCACAACGGGATGAACAAGCTGAAGAAATTGAAGAGTTGAGGAATCAAAATCATTACTTGAGAGAATATGTTTCTCAGCTTGAAAGGAAAATTGAAAAAATGGAGACTGAGAACAGACTCAAGGTTGAATTAAAGAAAAAAAGAAGAGAAATAAGAGAGAAGAAAAAATTAAAAAGCAGCAGAGAAAATTAAAAGTGAAAGAAGAAGAAGAAGAGCTGCTGAGAGCAGCTGCTGCTGCGGAGGAGAAGGAAAAGGAGAAGAGGAGGGAAGAGGAGGAGAATGAGAGGAGAAGGATGGAAGAAGAGAAGGAAAAGGAGGAGAGGAGGAGAGAAAAGGAGGAGAAGGAGAATGAGAGGAGAATGAGGGAAGGAGAGGAGAATGAGAAGAGGAGGAGGGGAAGAGGAGGAGCAGAAGGAGGAGAAGAGAAGGAGGGAAGAGGAGGGGCAGGAGAGGAGGAGGAGGGAAGAGGAGGAGAATGAGAAGAGAAGGGAAGAGGAGGATAGGAGAAGGGAAGAGGAGGAGGAGCAGAAGAGGAGGAGTGTATTGGAGAAGAAGGAGAAGGAGAAGAGGAGGAAAGAAGAGGAGGAGCAGGAAAGGAGAAGAGGAGAAAGTTAGAGGAGGAGAAGAAGAGGCAGGAGAAAAAGAAGAAAGAGGGGGAAGAGTTGAAGGAGAGGATGAAAGAAGAGGAGAGGAGAAGGAAGAAGGGAGAAGAGAAGAAGAAGCAGAAAATAATTATGGAGCAGATGGAGAAGCAGGCTGAAGAGAAGAAGAAAAAAATTGAAAGAGGATGAAATCATGGGTTCTGAATTTGTTGCAAATATTTCTGGGGAAGATATCCCCAGTTTTTCTTTGAATATAACTCAACAGATTCAAGAACTCCAAAGAGATAGAGCTTCTGAAGAAAAAATTCAAGAACATACTCCGGATCAGAAGCAATCCTTAAAAAAAACAGTTTTGGATTACTCTAAAGGAACGATAGAAAGGGGAGTCAAAGAACGCAAGCGCGCTGAAAGAGATCGCGATGACTCCGACTTCGTTTATCCAAAACAGAAGAAGAAAATTAATGAACATCCTCTTCCACAGCCTGCGGCTCAGAGTTCTGCCGCTGGTTTCGGCGACAAAGAGATTTCCCCCACTCAGCCAAAAACGAGCGAATTGACCGAAACCACAGCATACAGAATTCTGCAGCCCCATCAACAAGCTATTATAAAAAATTTCTTGGACAAGGCCTTCTCTGAGTAAGTTAATTAAGTTTATTATAAATCATATCAAAAACCTGTTATATATATATAAGAACAATTTAATTACTAACTTTGTTTTGAATATCTTGCAGTTCTACTGCATATCAGGATACTGACAACGGAATCATTGTTACAAAGAATGACATTGAGGACCTGATGTTCAGTAGAGAGTTAGATGCGAATATAATTCATTTCTACATGCAACATCTAGATAAAGGAGAAGGATTAAAAAGTATATTCTTTCGGAGCGAAGCTTGGGTAAACATCTATTTTCTCCTTTACGGTTTAATGTAATATCAATTTCCTAATTAATGTGGTGAATTAAATCTTTGAACGTTAAATATTCTACTAATATTCTTTATCGCTGTTTAGGCATAACGAATGTACTGCGACTAAGGTCGCAGTTAATAATTAAATTAATTCACCCCAATATCAATTTAAGATGAAGGTTACGACTATGGTCGCAGTTGCTGGCGGCAGTCTTAATCAACAACAAACACTGCGACCTTGGTCGCTATGCGTGCTAATATAAAAGGAGCAGCTACCTAATGTACTGCGACCTAAGTCACAGTCCATGATAATATAAATCACCACGAATATAGTTTTAGTAATGAAAAGTATGCGACCTATATTGCAATTCCTGGCAGTCTTTATCAATAACAACACTGCGACCTTGATCGCTGCATTAGTTAATATAAAATGTGATAATTAAGAAACACTGCGACCATGATAGCAGTCTGTTGTCTTGACGTAATGACTTCTAATTTTCTTAATTTTTTTTTATACTTTAAATTCATTTTGTATTTTATTTTTTTGTTGTCCGCAGCACGGTGTTGTATCTAAAAGTAAAGATCTGGAAGATCATTTCATCAAGCAGCAGCTGTTGAAAAACTGGACAGATGATGTGCAGTACATGTTCTTCCCGATCAATCACAAACATAGTGCCAACGATCCCGGATTTCACTGGACCTTGTTGGTATTTGATTGTCATACAGAAGAGTGGATTTTTTACAACTCTTTGGTCCCAGCTGAAAAAACTAGTAGTATATTAAAGCTTTATCAAAAAGATGCAAGAATAATGGTGAGTTGAAATTTAATATTTCGATTACTGGAAAATTGCATTTAATTTGATTAATACTGATCTTTTTTCTATTGACATTGCAGAAAGAAAGATTATTACAGATTTTTGAGATTGATTTCAATAAATTAATGAGAAAAACAAATATAAAATACACAAGATGCCCCCAACAAGTAAACAGGTATATAAATTTTTGACATCTCCTTACCTATCATATTTTTTAGCTTTTTTTAGTACAAAATCTAATTTCATTTAATGATTACTCTGTGCAAATTTCAGTGTTGATTGCGCTTTATATGTATGCAAGTACATGGAAAGTATAGCATTTGGTAGTCCACCAGCTGTTGATAATGTGACGGCTGCTGATGTACAGAGACTAAGAAGTGAGCTTGCATACATGATACTTGCAGATAGAGAGAAGAGTTGGGATGAAGAAACAGAAATGATACGAAGGATGGTATTTGAAGACTGACAGTGGGCAATTTATTGATATACCACAATTTTTTATTTATAAATGTAAAAATATTTGAAATTCATTGATTTTTTTTTTGTTTTATTGATTTAATTTATAAACATTTTTATACATTTATTTATTATAAATTCTATTGATTATTTCTAATCTACACTTGTTACACCGTGCATTTTACTATTGCGTACTGATATTAGAAACAAACATGCGTTCAGCAGTTGTATTGCGACCAAAGTCGCATTAATGAACTGTTTTAGTTATACCGTTTCCTTATATTGCGATACTGTAATCGAGACAGCGATTATGGTCGCAGTTACTTAATCATTTATCAGTTCCCAATGCGACTGTGGTCGCAATAATAAACTGTTTTGGAGTACAAAGTAATTTAATGTAAGACTGTATTAACTTTTAAACTGTTTTGGATAACTGAACAGTCACCTAGGAAGTATACAATTTTTAGGAAAAGGTAGAAAATAAATTTGGGACATATTCACGTGGTTTGAGAGCTTAAACCTTTTGGAATTCCGGGATTAAAAATATATAAAGGGTCATCAGGACAGGATTATAAACATACTAAATTGGTTTTGCTCAAACTCATTACTTTCAATATTCGGAATCAGATTAAAAAATGTCTTCTCCACCGTCTTCACCGGAAAGAAGCCAATCATCTAATGATAATTGGATGTATAGTTCTGAAGCGATGCCTCGCTATGGGTCAGAGGATGAGCTTGATACAGACGACCCGTTCTGTGAGTTCATTGATGAACCAAAATACATACATGAAGAGGAAGAAAGCGAAGAGGAGATTGTTGATAAAGAGGTGGAAGAGACGGAAAGCGATACGGAAGACGAACGCGGTCATCCTCTTGAGGACGAATCTGATTATGATGGTGATGACGAGCAGTAGTAGATTAGAAGTTTAAAATTTGTATTTTGATTTTTATATATATATAACCCTATTTTTTAAGGTTAATTGTGTGAATTATAGTTTTTACTACTTAGTCTTGGTTGAAATGCTGTACATTTGTCACCAATTTTATTTCACCGAACTGCGACTCTGGTCGCAGTCATGAAACTGGTGTACACATCCAGACAATACGTTCAAATGGGCAAAAAGTTCGACACTGCGATCAAGGTCGCAGTTTTAATTTATATTCAGTGGACTAAAGCAAAAACATAGGGCGAAAATGTAGAAATGGAAGTTGCAATTAAAAGATAAAGGGAACGCTGCGACTGTAGGACAAAAAAATTATAAAAAAAATCCGTCAGGCAACTGCGACTCGGGTCGCAGTGAATGAGCTGTTGTATATAAGGAGAAAGTCAATATTCAAATGTGTAAATATCGATGCGACCATGGTCGCAGTGGTACTTTACGTTGAGTGGAATTAAAAAAGAACATAGCGCTAAAAATGTCGAAATTATAATAGTGCGAAGAATCTTCAACTATATTCAGATGTTACAATAATATACCAAGAGACGGGGGCAATTTTATAAGCAACAATTCAATTTCCACGATATAGGAACACTGCGACCACGGTCGCAATTAACCACGTACACTGCGACCAAAGTCGCTGTCTACGTTATAGTAAACAAAAATTAAAATATATAGGAGAATTTTGTAACAGTAAAACTTTAAAGTACAACTAATTACAAAAATAGTACAGTAGAAATTAAAAAAATGAGAATAAAATCTGATTATAATGACACACAAGTGGCAGACTGCGACATGAATCTCTCTACACTATGCGACCCTGGTCGCAGTTCATGAAAAAATGAAGACTTTATTCCTTCAAGATGGACGCAACCCAAACCTACTTCTTCTTCCATTAAAAAAAGGAATAGTAAGAATTTTAAACATAAATCATTATAAAAAATTGTTTAACAGGTTTAATGTAATACCAGTAACGGACAACCAGTCCTGTAATGGCCCAGCTCTTGACAGTTACCACATTTTCGATGCTTAACTTCCTTCTGATATATAGAATCTTCAAAACCAGACTTAAGCCTGGATGCAGCTCTCGGCCTCCCCTTGGTTGGTACAAGACCAATTGGATCACGTATATTCAATTCTTCACCATCTCGCAGAACGACAACGGATCCACTAGAACCAACTGTAGTTTTAGGCTGTGATGACTGAAAATTTCCTGACATGGCTCTGTATTCACTAGTGGTTTCTTCGGCAAATCTTTCCAAAACTGCGTCCAACTTTGAAAGATGGATATCAGAATCAGCAACCATCTCAAGAATTGCATTAAATTTTGAACGAATTGTCCACAATCTAGCCGTCCGTGGAGTGCCTTGACTGGGAAAAGGCCTGATGCCATTTTTAATTGCAACGTTTTTGTAACGAGCATCCAACCTCCATCTCTGAAGTATATATGATTCCGGTATATGTGTAACGTGATTGTGCCACAAAATACACAGAATATGTCTACATAGGATACCCTCTGTTTCAAATAACGAGCAACTACAAGAAACATGAAGTTCCTCACGCTTATCATAACTGACCTTTTCCCAGCTGTCTTTTGATTCTGAAAAATCACCAATCAAATATTTTGATCCAGGTTTGTCATGTTCCAACTCTTCTGAAAACAGTGTCATTACAACTGCCCATTCCTTTTGGAACAACTGAAAAATCTTCGGTGTATACAACTTCGAAACTTGTATCTCATATGAATTCGATGTACAGTTGGGCACAAAATTCAAACCCCGAAAATCTTGTTGAGATTCAGAGGTACGACGGGCAGCAACAGCTTTATCATATTGGTGAACAAATTCCACTAATTTCGTATTTGCATTAACAAACCCATCAAAGAAGGAATTAATACTCTCGGACCTCTGGCTGGTTGTCATTCCAGCACAGAAAACATTCTTGAGATATGCATTAACACAATGTCCGCGCAGTCTGTGCATCTTCAACAACCAACTGTCTTCTTCTTCTTCTAAATGATATTTTTCATTCATCAAACGCCATCCCTCCTCGCATGTGCTTATATCACAAGAGGTGTACCAATCATGGAAATCAGAGACCATATCTTCTCCATACTTGTTTGTCATCGGTATTTGTTGCTCGGCAATATGTTTCCGTACATGCCAGAAATAAAACCGGTGCCGAGTAGTTGGAAAAACAATCTTGATGGCGTCACCAATCTGGGCATCCTGATCAGTAATAATCAACTTTGGTGCAACTCCATGCATGCACTTGAGCCATTTTTGGAATAGCCACACAAACGTCTCCCTCTGCTCATCAGCAAGCAATGCACAGCCGAACAAAATTGACTGCCGATGATGATTTACTCCAGTGAATGGAGCAAATGGCAAGCTCAAGTGATTAGTCCTGTATGTTGTGTCAAAAACGATCACATCACAGAACCTCAAATACGAGGAAATAGCTCTTCCATCAGCCCAAAAAATACTTCTAAGTGTGCCCGCGTTATCGACTTCACTTGCAAAGAAAAATTCTGGATCGGTCTCGGCTTTCTCTTGGAAATATTTGATAATAGCAATAAACTCATGGCCAATGTTATTTCTACGTTGACGAGTAAAATCAATAACTTGTTGCGGGCGCACTTCTTCACAGCCTTCTCCCTGGCTCATTGCATTCACAACACGGGAAATATTTGAAGGGCGCATTCCCACATCAACCAAATTGCTCATAATGCTTCTGCTAATCTTCGAACGATGAGTCTGGTGAGAGTAATGGTGATGTACCTTATCCGGGCTTGACAATTCATGTGAATGAGAATCAACAAATTTTGTGACAACCCAATATCTTTTGTCAAAAAAAAACGAAGACGAACATGCATCTCAGCAAGACACGCTACTCTAGTGTCAATTCGACGATGCACTGTAAGCCCCTCTTGTCTTTTGTCACACAACTTCTTCACACCTTCCTTGTTGCAGCAAAATTTTCTGCAAATAACTTCATGAGGAGGCTTCCGTGACTTATCTATTCCTTTTCTTCTCACACCAAACCTCTGTTCCTTGCATAAGAATTGTAGAAATTGTATGCTTCCACATCCGTGAGAAACTGTTTCCCTAAAAATTTATTTGAGCTTCCAGACATTTCTCCTTGTGCATTCATATCCTACAAAAACAATTAGACGAACTACATAAATATAAATATTTTTTAGATATCACACGTCTAAAATATAATTTCTAAAATTACGACCAAGGTCGCAGATGAGATGAAATCTATATTACTTCTTACTAAAGACTGCGACCGTAGTCGCAGTTATCCGTATGAGCATATTTTTTAAAAAAACAGAATAATAATTGTGCAACAATCTAATGAATATATAAGATGGATATAATTCACATAGAAACGTGTAAGAATTATGACAACAAAGAATGCGACTTGGGTCGCAGTCACAAAAATCAAATTGCGACCGTGATCGCTGTTCTAAAAAGATTAAAACAAGTGATTATTCTATTCTATAAAACAAATTATAGTTCGAACAAGGAATGCGACTTAGGTCGCAGTCACAAAAAAAAGATTTCACAGCCGGAGATTATTTTCAAATAAGATTGCGACTGGGGTCGCATTTCTGAAACTTTAGAACAAGTGATTATAGGTCGCAGTACCATATATACTAAAGAGAAAAATTCTATATTGAAGAAATTGCGGGAAAAAATTGACACAATTAAAACCTGTTGATCGGCATGCAAAGATGTCAACCCTTCAATATTTTCAATATTCTGAGAGAAAGTTGAACCAGATGATATATCCTCCAAATTTAGATCGCCAGATAAAGATCGCTTACGACTGCGACCAGAATTGGCAGGGGAAGTAGACTGCTCAGACGTCGACATTAAATAAAAAGGATAAAAAATTGCTCTGAAAAAAATGATATTTTCAGAAAAAAGTTTATCGCAGGCTGAAAAGGAGAACCTAAATCTGACAAAGAGAGGTAAGGAAATAGGGGGAAAATAATAATAAACAATAACCTAAATCCTATAAAAAGCGGCAAAAAAAGGGGAAAAAATAATAATAAACAATAACCTAAATCTGACAACGAGCGGTCAAAAAATTGCCTTGTGGGGAAATAATAATAAACAATAACGGAAGTTAACGAAAGAGTAGCTTTTCATAAGGGGTATTTAGTAATTTAACTTCTTCCTATAAGCGGGACGCAAGTTAGTGCGGTGACAAATATTGAGCCACGTCACCGCAGGCTGAGAGAGTCTCTCAGCCGTCGGCTGATATACATTTCTCTCTCTCTCTCTCTCTCTATATATATATATATATATATATATATATATATATATATATATATATATATATATATATATATATATATATATATATATGTCCTATACAAATATCTCAACTCGTACAAATCTCACAAAATCACAAATATTTCAACAAATACTACAAATCAAATCTCACAATATCACAGCTCATGTCACAAATATCACAACTCGTTTAAATCTCACAATATTACAAAAATTTTAACAAATATCTTAAATCACAAATCTTATAATACGGCACTATCACCACTCATATCACATATCACAAATCACAATTTATTTCAAAAGTCATATCATATCAAAATATCACAAATCATAATCAAAAATCTCAAAATAATACAAGTATCAAATTATTTCATAACAATCACGCTAATGCATGTGAAAGTCTACCACACTCTTGGACTCATCCTCGTCCTCACCCACATGTAAGAGCAGCCTGGGACTCTAGTTGTGTAACGCCTCGATCCCACGGGTACGGAGACGGTACTACGATGTACATATGTAGGGAAGAAATACTCTCACATATGTACGCTAAGCATCAGTACATGCAAGAATCAGAGTACGAAAGTACAGTGACAATATATATTCTAATATAAAAGTACAAATACACTATTTTTACAGAGCGTGTTCCAATATTACATGAATATTATATCACCAAGGTGCACAAAAATATGATTTATAAAGTGATTTACAAAATACAAAAGCTGAAATATGCTCAAGAGCTGCAAAAGAAAATCTCGAGAGCCAGTTAAAAGGGGGCTGGAAGGAGAAGAGTTACAGCTTGTCCACTAGCTCCACAAGAAAAGTCTGATTAAAAGCAGGAGAGTCCACTACGCTCCAAGCTTCAGAATCTGGACATGCAGGTCCAGGAGTTGTCAGAAAAGTAACGCAACGAGTACATAAAATGAAGCCAAGTGACATGCACAAGCAAGTATACATGTACATAATCAAGTTGTCGTGATTCATTCATGCAACGCATACAACAAACAGTATACATAAGCAGTAAACATAGAATCAGTACTAAATCAGGAAGCAAGCAAGCCAAGATTAAATACAGTAGCATAGATATAATATCTTGCAAGAGGCGGGTGGTGTATCATAACTATACAATTAATAATAATCAATATCGTTTGTTATTTTAGTCATTCCCTGTCAGTATCCCATAGAACTGGCTATCCACACCAGAGTTCTTACTCCAGCAGGACTCATCCGAATCATGATACCTGATATCATTATCCGAACAAGAGAGTGATTAAATAACATACATTCTTGATATTATCATTGTATACAGAGGAGTGAGCCGGGACTCGGTAAATCAAGTACAATCCAGTAATCAAGAATATTAGGAATTAATTACAGTAGCATAAAATAGTATCATAAAAGTGGCGAGCAAGAGTTTACTTTAATTATATAACAATAATAATAATCAGTTTTGCCTATTATTTTAGTCAACCCCTTCTAGTATCCCACACCATTGGCAATTCATACTGGAGCCCGTACTTCTAGCGGAACTCATCCGAAAGTTGATATGTGGGTATCATTATTCGAACGAGAGAGTAACCAAATAACACCTGCTCCGGACATTATTATTGTTAGGTTATTAAATATATTGTGTACCAAAAAGATACCATGTTCTTGGTCTGATTAATAGGTGTTGTGGAAGCTGAAGGTGACCCCCACAGATACCAAGAGGTGACCCCCACCATATGTGTGCTGTGGTACTTTGCTCCATGTGGCCCTTAGTTTTCACATACCGTATGTGTACCATATGACAGGAATAACGAGTAACAATGTTTATATCAAGAGTACTAAGGACGCGGTTGTGAAACCTAGAGGTGGCCCCCAGCACGTGTGTGGTATGCCACTTTTCTCTGTGTGGCACTTAGCACCACATACCGTTCCTTCGTGATCGAGTAACAGGAGTGTCTTATAATGTGACACATGAATCATGCAGTAACGAGTCAAGTATCGTGGTACAAGTAGTATAACAGTACAAGTTGTTGGCGCTTAAAAAAAGGCAGGCAACCTCCCAAAATACAGTTCAGCGACCAATCCGAATAGTGTTTAACCTGCCTACATGTCCAAGACACAGATGACCAAAGACTTGTTGAAAACAACCAAGGAGGACCAGGCTTAGCTTCACTCAAAGCAAGCCTTACTAGCTTCGCATGAAGCTTCCTTAAACTAGCTTCGCATGAAGCTCAAGTTAGCTTCGCGCGAAGATTCGACAGATTTCTGTTGCGAACTCTACCAGGTCATCTGACCATTTTTAGATCCCCCATGTCGGGATTAGCAGTTGTAACTTCAATCTAATAGTGGAGTTAGTTGCTTTAGTGGGCAGTTATACCCGCCCACTTGGTCCCACATTAAGTGGACACCTACAAGCGGGTTCAAACACCCTAGCTTCACTGGAAGCTCCTTCTTAACTTCGCCACGAAGCTATATCAAGCCTGGCGTGAAGCTAACAGGCTGATTCAGCCTTGCTGAATTCAAGGGGGCGGTTACACCCTTATTTGGCTGTAAATAGCCCCTTGCAAGATGAAGTAAGGCCTGAAAAAGCAAAAGGTATTCTCTTACTTCCAAGCTTCCGAAGCTCTAGAGATTTAACTATCTTTCATCCAGGGTCCCAACACCCTGAGTCTTCCATCTTCAGAGGATTTTCGAAACCAGGCGAGAAGGAAATTTCCTAGGGAAGCTTGAACATCTAATCGATTGCGTCGTCAACGGGATAAAGTGATCGCACGCTGATCAGATTCCCATCAGCATACTTTCTCAGAATCTCGAGAAGAGGAATACTTGTAATTTTTCGTTTCTTTTACTTGTAATCTTCTTCAAATCAATACAAAAAGTTTTCCTCTGATTCCCGATGGAAAACACAAGTAAATACAAAATTGCAATATTACACCAAAACAAATCACACAACCAAGTACAAGAAACAGTATGAGAAATTATTTTAAACTCTACATAACCATAATAATAATAATAATAATAATTAATTATACTAACAAATATCCAGATGGGACTAGTTAAGCTGAAGCGAAGCAACGACATGTCAGCTGTACATTCGACCCATGACAGAGCTTGGCCCCTGGAGAAGCTAGAGTGCAGCTTTACACGCTAACGCGCTTGATAAGGCTAATGCTCGCAGCGTAGCAAGCGTATGAACATTCTATTAATGCTCACGATGAAGTCACGCTCGCGGCGAAGATAGACGCACGCGACGAAGCAAGGTATGAACGCTATGATAATACACGTGACGAAGCTACGCTCGGGCGAGTTTAGTTGTAAAGCACTGAGCGCTGAGCTCGCCTAACGGCAGAGCTAGTATAACCCGAAGGTTGAGTCCGAAGGCTAAAGAAAAGTCTGGAGGTTGAGCCCGAAGGCTAACAACCACGAAGGGTTGGCCAATCCACAAAAATCTACAGTTACAAACAAAATGCGCACATACAAGTAATCGCCTACACTATTACAAGCATAGCTTACACAATTACAACATCAGCCCACAGAATACAATTACAACACCGCCTACACATCTACAACCATCACTACATGATACTACAATGCCCACTAAATATACAAACATCCACAAACACAATAACAATATTTGCGTAACCCAAAACTGTTACTCGCCTAGAACGTCTCAGGCACGACGCTGAACTCTGATGGAATGCCCATGGCGTTAGCGCGCAAGTGCAAAAGAGAGAGAATGAGAGGGGAAATATATGGGAGAGAGAAAGAGAGGGGAGAGAAAGAGAGTGTGTTGCTAGGAGGAAAGAGAGAATAAAGAGAGTGTGTTGCTAGGAGGAAAGAGAGAGTGAGGGGGCTGCGCAAGGGTGAGGTGGCCGAAGTTGGCCGGCCGGGTTTGGCCGGTGGTAACCGGTCGGCTATGGGGAAAGGTTGGGGGTGGTGTTGCTGGCCTAGGGAGGAGGAGGTGGAGGAGATAAGGGTGGTGATGGTGATGGTGGTGGTAATGGTGGTGGTGGTGGATGGTAATAGATGGTGAAGAAGGTGGAGAAGATGGGGGAGTGGTTGATGTTGTAGGTGGAGAAGGAGTTGGAGAGAAGAAGATGGTGACAGAGTGGTGGTTGACGGAGGTGATAGGAGGAGATGGAAGTGGTGGTGGTGTTTTTGGTAGAGGAGAAGGAGATGGAGCAGGTAGAGGGGGGAGGGGGGAGGGGGAAGTGGTAGAGTTTGGTGGCCGGGGGCATGGATAGCCGGAGGAGGGGGCCGGCAAAGTTGGCAAGGGTTGAAGAGGTGACGGTTTTGGGGGAGGAAAGAGAGAGAAAATAGAGAAAGTGAGAGAGCGAAAGAAGAGAGAGTTTTAGAGAGAGAAGGTCGGCTTGGGGTGTGGGGGAGAGAGAGTGGAGAGGAGAGAAGAAGAATAGAAGGGAAAGTTAGAGAAGAGAAGATGAGTGTAGAAGGGGGAGGAAAGAAAAGAAAGAAAGAAAAAGAAAAAGGATAAAGAAAGGGAAAAAGAAAAAAGAAAGAGAAAAGGAAAGGAAAAATAAAATAAAATAAAATAATAATTAAAATTACAATTAAAATCAATATAGGAAATGGGCCGGGCCCTTGGTCCGAGCTAGGCTCAGAGTTCAGGATTGGGATGGGCCCCGATCCACAGAATATGGACCAATAACAGAACAATAATACAGAAAAATAGAAAAATACAAGCGAAAAATCAGGGTACTTATCTCGGTACGTATCTCAGGAACAGGGTGTTATAGGTTGTGTGTTGTTCGGATGGTCTGGCCTCCTCCTCAGATCCTTGACATCGTTGATACATCCTAGCAGGTGGTTGAGAGGATCAAGGCTCGTCATGTCGAAGGTCCTCATCATCATCTCGACATCATGTGTGTCGTCTATCAACATGAGAAGGTTTTGGCTTGTCCTGTACCGACTCAAGCTTTGTACCCATGGATGTTGCTCACGTCGGGTACAAACGATCGGCTGCCTTGGCATACCTGATGGGCATACAAATCAGCCCTGCCCTATTAAGTCCTTGATGAAATGGACACCCTACGAAGTATTGAAACCCTCTAAGTCTCCTCCTTCATCAAAGCCTCATCCATCATGTCCCCACATGAAGTAATCCATCAACCTGGATCATAAATTATATTCAAATGATATCAACATATAACAAATTTAACTTTTAATGAGAATTTTGTTGAGATATTACCAACTCCCGCTGTATAGCAGCAAACTGGTAAGGGTCCGGTGCAATGACACACTGAATAAACCAGCGATGAGTGATCTCCTAATACCAATTCATGTACTCTGAAGGTAGTATAGGGAATATCTCTGGATCTGAAGCTGATTGGTTCAATCATCCCATTGGCGAATGCATGCATTGAGCTCTTGCCTGCAATCACATTGACGTTTGCAATCTGTTCGAGCTAATTGGTCAATGATATCAGGGATATACTGTGTAAATCCGAACTGATAGAGGACTCGATCTGGAACATGCATCTCTACAATCTCAAAACAGATTAGTGAAGTCCTGACATGCCATATCTGAGAGCCTTCTTTACAAACCAGGGGCAAAGTCTGTAGTATCTCGGCAACGTATGACTCCCAAAGGTCCTGCACATCAAGTTCATTTCTATAGAATTGCAAGTTCTTTTGTGGAGTCATATCCCAAGTCCTCTCGATATTCTATCGACACTATGCTATACGATTAGAACAAATAATATATTGAAATATATATATTTACTTAAATTGAGTATAGTGAATTTTATCTGCATCCAAGTAGTAGTTGACCACCCAGCTGAATGGTCTGTCTGAGGGTGGGCTGATCAACAGACAGTCTCTCCTAAGATCATAATTGATGAAACAATGTGAGAAGTTTTAGATCACTAACATATACGTAATTAATATTATATAAAGAAATTTCACAATCTATTATTATCCCTATCTATTTTTCCTATCTATTGTTAATGTACCATTAAACCAATAAAGAAGAGAGACATTGACACTAGACATTATACCCAATTTAGTGGATAAATTTTTTTTATCAAATTGCTCTAGCTATTTGAATTTAATCAAAAATAATAATACTAAGGCACGAAAAATAACTTTAGATTGACAATGCAACTTACCTAAAAGTAAATTGTGTCACCGAAGAAGAGACGCACCCGTAGAAGAGACAAACGATCCTTTCTTCAATCGAAATCAACATGGATATAATTATAATTATTTATTAATATTTCCTAATTTTCACAAAATTATAATGGATCATAGCAGAGAGGGGAGAAAGGGTGTTGGGGCAGAGCGGGTTAGGGGGAGAGGAGAGAGAGGAGAAAAGAAGAGAAAGAGATGAGAGATAGAGAGTGAGATTGTGGCACAAAGAGAGGGAGAGTGGGTGTGGGGGCTGAGTGGGTTGGGGGAGATGAGAGAGAGGAGAGTGGGAGAGAAAGAGAGGAGCGATAAATAGAGGGTTTTGGGGCCGAGCGATTAAGGGGAGAGGAGAGAGAGGAGAGTGGGAGAGAAAGACAGGAGAGATAGAGAAAGATAGCAAGATCGTGGTAGAGAGAGGGGGAGGTCTTATTGGCAGGAGCGAGGGCAATGGCGACGATAAGGTTAGGGCAAATAAAAAGCGAGAGTGAGAAGGGCCTCAAGAGGGGGTCGGCATGAGGGAGAGAGTGGGAAGGGGAGGGTGTTCCAAACTACAAAAGCCGAATCAATATTAGCAACTCTAGATAAATAAACATCATCTAGGGTAGACTTTAAAGCATTAAGGGCTTTTGAGTTAGCCTCAAAATTCTTACCATTTAGACAATATGCATTATTAGTAGTGGCAAGATACACATGAATGCCTAGGGCCTTGAGGTACAAAGACATCTTAACCTTCCAATTTTGGATGTTAAGAATGTCAAAGGTGGGTGGTGACATGAAATCCATAGTGTGTGTACAAAAATAGTGATTAGCCTAAAATGAGGATCTTTAACTCTAGGTTGTTAGACCCAAATCAGAGTACCAAGCTCTAGTACCAATTGTAAGTTCACCTAGAGGGGGGGTGAATAGGTGATGGCTAATCTAATGGTCACTTAATGCCAAATAATGCGGAAGCTAAAACTAATTATGACCTAATTAATCTTTTACACTAAACACCACGTATAACACAAGAGTGTTGCCGAATTTCCCGTGAAGGGCTCTGGACAAACTCCTCTAGATTCCCCTTGAATGGGTTGAGGTGCCGCGTTGGCTCTCTTGGTTGAATACAAGTGTTAGCAAACAATCCCACGCAAGTATATCGATTATGCACAAATGAATATATCAAGCATATAAAGATGGACAATAAAAGTATGCAAGATATAAAGGAGATTGAGAGAGAGAGAGAGAGTGAGCAATCGCAAACACAAAGGGTTTGTTTCGAGGTTCGAGCACACTTGTTCTACATCCCCGCCTTCGACACACGAAGGATTTCCACTATGCAAGATCCCAATGGATCTCTCCTCGATGCCGCAACACCTACAAGCCCTCGGACTCCCTAGTCCCGTACACACGCAAGCCCCACAAGCTTGCCGAGGCCGCACCTCAAACACGGAGTTCGCACCCGAACTCGAAACAACGCGGACACACACGTCCGCCTCCTCAAAGTACAAGAAAGAACTCTTGGTGATCTAAAACACTTTGATCACCAATAAAAACTCTCACTACAACACTCTTATAAGATGAATAGATCAATGGATGCTCAAGTGTTTGTGTGAGAAAACAAGGAAAGAATCTTTGGTGAAAACTCAAGAAAATCTCTTTTACACTCTTGATAAACTCTCCTTTTAATTGGAAGTATTGGTTCTTTTTTGTGGAGAAAACCTCTGGAATGAATGGGAAAAACTGGCTCTAAGAGTCTCCAAAATCTTAGCTCAAAACAATGACCAAACCCCCAAATTTATAGGCCAGAAAAATATAGCCGTTGGGGTCTGTCAGGCCTGCCGGTCGACCAGAGCGGTCGACCGCCAACGGTCAGAAATCTGACCGTTGGAGCCACGGTCGACCGCCCGGGTCGACCGAGCCACTGGAGCAGAGAGTCGAACTCTCTGTCGGTCGACCCGTACGGTCGGCCGAAATTTCCAGAGAGCAGAGCTCTCTGGAGCGGTCGACCCGTACGGTCGGCCGTCCTCCAGTGCACAAAGGCGTGCACGTCTGTGCACGTCGGTCGACCGAGCCGGTCGACCGACTTCAGGGTTAGTCGACTATAAAGGTAGCAAGTCGACTAGCTGAAGCCTGAAAACAGATTTTCTAGGATTTAAAACTAAGTCTATTGGTTCACATAAAATCCCATAAATACATAGAAATTCTACAAAATAGTTTTACCAATATACTATGATATACAAACATGCTTGCACAAAATCAAGGCATGTTATAAATGATTGGACTATTTTTGTAACTTAGAAATATTTGGCTCATGATAAAAACTGTTTTTCCAAAACAATATTTTTCCAAAACATGTTTTTCCAAATCTTCATCAAATACAAAAACAAGATATACTTTTAAAGCATAGTGTGTATGGATATGATCCACTACACAATCAAGATGAAATATCTATGTTTTTGGCATTAAGCATAAACTTGGTTTTGGTTGAAAGATGTAAACATGAATATCAAAAGCCAAATAGTATTTTGTCACAAAGAAAAATCTTTTCTAAACTAAAAAATCTTTTATGAAAACAATTCTATCAAGAGTGTGTGTGTATATGTACTTGAGCAATCCACCAACTACTCTATCCTTTACATTTTAACTAAAAACAAAAATCTTATACCTAGACACAAGTCTTGATCTTGAAGTCTTCCCTTGAAGTCTTCTCATCCTCTTGACTTGGTCCAAGTGCAATCCAACAAGCTCAACAAATTGATGTGGTCTTGATGCATAGGCTCGTGAATCAACCAGTGCTAGCTCTAAAACTTGTCTTAAAATCCTTTATTGAAGCTCCACACCTACTAAGATCTTGATAATGAATCTGTCACTAATTAAACACAAGATCGTTAGTAATCATAACTTCATGAGTTGATCATCATCAAAACTAGGGTGATAGGCCTTTGGGCCAACAATCTCCCCCTTTTTGATGATGACAAAACTCATGAAGTTATATATGCATGGATTAAAGTAAAGCTTCAAAGAAGCTCCCCCTTAACTCATGCATAACAAATAAATAATAGATATGGCAATGAGGCACATGAATATGTATGCAAGTATGGAGATAAAACATGCAACAAGCATAAATCAAAATCTTTTTCTCCTATTTGCAATACAAAAATATATATGCATAAACTTAAATCTTATTCAACCATGCATATAAACTCAAAATCTTTCTCCCCTTTTTGTCAATCATCAACAAAGGGTTCAAAGCGAAATCAAATCAAACAAATTTTTCTCCCCCTTTTTGTCAAAAACAAAGAGATCAAGAAGGGGTAATACAAATCAATCAAGAAAGGTTATATGCGATATACATTCATGAAGAGGAAGACGCTAAGTTAACTTCCCTACACATATGCATTACATGAAGAAGGGATGACAAGCCCTAACTCACACAACACATATTATGTAATGCATAAGAGGAGATGTGAAGCTCCCCCTACACACGTATATCATATAAAGAAGAGTTGTCAAGCTCCTCAATTTATAATATACTCAACATGAATTTATATGTAAGAGAGATGTTAAGCTCTCCTTGCATATAGGAAATACAAATCAAAAATTTTGAATTTCTCTTATCAAACAAAATTTTGAATTCTCTCGATAAAACAAATTTTGAATTTTGATATCAATTTTGAAAATGATCAATAGTAAGGTAATGATCAACCATATTGATACCAATTTAAAAACTAATGCATAAGCTTGAAAAATAAGATTTGAATTTAGCTTAGCATTAATAACCTTTGTGCTTTAAATATGTAAGACAATTTTAATTAGGCACAAATATCACATATATGTATGAAAAAGGGAATACCAATAGAAATTGATATAATTTAAATTTGAAAGCATTCATACATACAATCAAAATATGAGTATATAAAAATCATATTGATACCAATTGAAAATATCCAATGATACCAATTGAAGAGTAAGCTTATCATATACTCTACCATATGAAGAATTTGTACTAGTTAATATGAAAATGTTTTAAAAACTAGTACGGAATCCTTCAAGTAAGGAATAAAGCAAAAATGTCAATTAATCTCAATATTCCTTTAAATCATGAAGACATGAAAATCATTACACATTTTTTTTATTAAAACAAAATTTATATTTCAAGATATATGTATGTTTTGACAACACAATAAGTATACATACATATCTCTTAAACACAATTGAGTCCATATAAATAGATTTGCATTAAAGGCAAATGACTCAAGAGGTATACATGTATATCTTAAAGTTTGGCAAAATACACATATACATAAAATGAAAGCACATGATCATAAATCAAATCTAAAAGTGGGAATACAAGTTTAAAAATGTATGTATCATCAAAACCAAGCAATACAAGCACATTTCATGGGTTCAAATAAGCATTCAAGCACAAATATAAATAGATTTATTTGTGGCCCACGATATGTACAAGTATAAATCCTAGTGTTGACAAAAACTAACATATAAACTAATATTCAAATCATGAAGCATCAAATAAATTTTGAGAACACAAAAGAATTTATGATTGAAGAATAGTAAGATCATGTGTATGTCTCATAAACTAATTTGAAGAACAAATAACTAGTTTAAATAGATTTTTGACAAACTAGTTAAAGATCCTTCAAATACATCGAATCATATGTTTTTCATGAATTATACTAAGTACATAAAAGTTCAAGCACTCATAGTCCATAAAGCTTAAAATTATCTTGAAAAGTAAAAGATGAGTGTTCAAAGGTGTTGGCCCAAAAGGCCTTCCACTCTAGTTTTGATGATGATTAACTCATGTAGTTATGTGTACTAATTATCTTGTGATGTTTTAAGTTTCAGATCATTAATCAAGATATTAGTTGGTGATTAGCTTCTACAAGATGATTTGGAAGCTACCCACATTGTGATTCAAGAGCTCGAGCGACAAGATCATATATAGCACTTGCTCGGTGGATCAAAGAGTTTTGGATCGAGTCGGCTTGGAGATTGCGCTCTACAAGAAGACATCGGTACCATAGTTTAGTTTTGTGTTTAGATCCAAATTGTAAAGATTAGAATAGTATGATATGCTCAAGTTCACAACACACACGTTTCATGTTTTGGTTTTCGGTTTTAGGTTTAACTGATCTTGGTTTTCATGAATAGATTCAAAACAAGTTTATATGGTTTAATGTATATTAGATTTGTTCTATATACATGCATGCTTCAACTTCCTAGACAAACTTAGTTTTGACTTACTTATTCATGTGTTTTATGTTTTGGTATTTCTAACAAAACATATTTTTGGTATTAAAGACAAAAACTATGATATGTATATGTTTCATGTATATTGGATTTCTGTCCATATGCATCATGCTTCAAAATGTTTAAATATCATGTTTTTGTATTTGGTTGAGTTTTAGACAAAATGTATTTTCTATTCAAAGATCCAAGTTTTAGAAAATACAGTTTTTGGTTTTTGGAAAATATTGTAAGACACAAAAATAGTTCAAATTGCATGATATTTGAGTTGAAATCTTTATCACATGTTTATATATCAATGTAAAATGAGAAAACTATTTTTGTGGATTTTTGAAAGTTTTATGGAAATTTATTGGATAATAAATAACATGTTTTTCAGAACTGTACAGACTCTGCCAGGCTAGGTCGGTCGACCCGAACGGTCGACCGCACCAAGTAGCCGGTCGACCGTTCGGGTCGACCGACGTGTACGGATACGTGCACGCTGGCTGCCTTTGGGACGGTCGACCGTCACGGTCGACCGGGCTGAGAGCAGAGCTCTCTGTTTGTTTAGGTCGACCGGGGCGGTCGACCGGTAGCAGCCAACGGGCAAAAATTGACCGTTGGGCGGTCGACCGGCCCGTTCGACCCGCAGGGTTATTTTGGCAAAATCTGCTGCCAACGGCTAGTTTCCAGATTTGCCTATAAATACCCCATTTGCAAGAGTTTTTCTCTAAGATTTTTTGTGCGAATTTTTCCTTACTCTCTGGTGTTTTCACTGCAATTAAAAGAAGTTTTTGGACTTGAATTGAACAATCTTTTTGGTGTTTTTGCTAGGGTTTGGAAAATCAAAGAAGAGGGTTTTTGGGAAAAGCTTTTGATTGAACTTCACCATCTTGATTTCTATTTTTTCCCAAGGATTTTTCTTTGTGATTTTGATTTCCATTCCATTGGTTTTCTCCACACTTGAGCTAAAATCTACTATCTATTCTATAGGTTATTTGTGTAGGAGAAAGAGATTGTTTGTGGTTGCTTGTTGAACCACCAAGTTAAAAACCCAATCTTTGTTTGGCTTTGTGCCTTGGGTTGTATCCCTCAAGTTGTGAGGTGATCCTTGTGGTTGCTTTGTGCTAATCCCTCAAGTTGTGAGGTGATTGTTTTGTTGGATTGAAGCTTGCCTCAAGGAGGAGGTTGTGGTTGTAAAGAGAGGAGTTGGGTACTCCTTGTGAGAGTTCTTTGTGGACTAACTAGTGGATTAGAAATCCTTCGTGTGTCGAAGGCGGGGATGTAGAGCTGGGTGCTCGAACCTCGTAACATATCTTGTTGTTTGCGCTTGATCCATTGACTCTCTCTCTATCTATCTCTTTACTTTGTGCCTTACAACTATTCATATTGTGCATTCATATTGCTTGGCTTGGTTGTGTGTGCATCATTTGTTGATCACACTTGAGTGTATTGCATTAAGTTTTTAAATTCCGCATTTAGTTCATAGATTAGCCAAGTCACCTATTCACCCCCCCTCTAGGTGACTTTTCAAAAGGTTATGTAAATGGCATTTTCATGAAAATAGACAATGAAGCTCAATCAAACATGAATCTCATTTTTAGACAAGACATGAAATTTTATTCTCATTAAAACAAATCATGAAAATTTTTATTTTCATCTTAAAGTAAACTTCAAGGTATATATATGATTTATCCAATCCTAACAATACACATACATATCCCAAATATAAAAGAGTCTACAAATAGTGTATGCATGAAAGCAAGAGACTCACGGGTATACATGTATATTTATTAGATTTGAATTAAAAATACATATACATGAAGTAAAGCATAAAAATAGGCAAAACATGTATAAAAAGAGAATCATCAAAACTAGTCTATACATATGCATATAGTGGATACAAATGAGCATGAAGTTCAAATATATATGAGTCAATTGTAGTTCACTATTCATATATGTATAAATGCAAGTTTGACACATTCTACATCTAAGCATGTAAATACCACATGAAGCACACAAAATATGAACATGCTATGAATATGATAAATGAAATAGCATGTACATAAAAAGTAGGAGTTTAGAGATTGTTACCAATACCAAAGCTCCTAACATGGTGGTTGTCCCACCAAAGCTCCTTGATAGTGTTGCATCCCAAAAGTATGTCCATCATGTCCAAGTGCATCCACTACCAAGGCACCAATCCTCTCACGTCTTGTGAGAGCCCTCACCTACATCAAAAGCAAAAGGTGGGGGTTTTGGTACCCATATTTCTTGGGTCCTTTGGGGTTAGTCTTGTAAGGAACCCAAAATCTTTTATTAGCAAAATTACAATGATTTAACCTATCATAACAAAATTTTGCTAAATGGCCTTTGCGGCCACAATGTATACATACGTACACCTTAGTATGCTTATGTGAATGTGTATGATCGTGACGTGCAACATAAGCAAATGCATGATCATGATGTGCATGAATGTGTGAGTTTGTTTCTTTGAAAACAAAGACTCCAACCTAGAATGATTAAAAGCACATGAGCTCAATGTAGAGCTCAAACCATTCATTTTATTTTTCAAATCTTTAATCTCATTAGTGGTGGCATGTAAAGCATGATGAGATAAAGAATCATTTTTCTTTTTCTTTTTACAAACATCTTCTTTTTCTTTTTCACAAATTTTCTTTTTAAAGAATTATTTTCTTGAAAAACAACTTCCTTTTGTTTTTCCACCAAATCAATTTTATTTTTCAAACTTGTGTTTCCTTCACAAAGATCATTCAATTTAGACATGAGGGAAAGATTTTCATTTTTCAAATCTTCTTTTTCTTTTTCTAAACATGCAATCTTAGATTTAAATGAATCTTGTTCTATATGCATGCAATCAATGTTCTTTTTCAAATTTTTATTTTCTTTCTTAATCATGTCATATCTTTCAAGCAATAATTGACAAAATGTAGAAAGCTCTTCATATGACATGTTAACATCCTCATCCTCGGATTCGGTGTTTACCTCAAGGGGGTTATCCCCTTGGACCATATAGCACGCGTTGGAGGTGTCGCTTCCAACATCCGAGTCACTCCCCGCATAGTATTGATCATTTTCGCCAGGGAGAGGAGGGTGTTCCAAACTATAAAAGCCGAATCAATATTAGCAACTCTAAATAAATAAACATCATCTAGGGTAGACTTTAAAGCATTAAGGGCTTTTGAGTTAGCCTTAAAATTCTTACCATTTAGACAATATGCATTATTAGTAGTGGCAAGATACACATGAATGCCTAGGGCCTTGAGGTACAAAGACATCTTAACCTTCCAAATTTGGATGTTAAGAATGTCAAAGGTGGGTGGTGACATGAAATTCATAGTGTGTGTACAAAAATAGTGATTAGCCTAAAATGAGGATCTTTAACTCTAGCTTGTTAGACCCAAATCAGAGTACCAAGCTCTGGTACCAATTGTAAGTTCACCTAGAGGGGGGGTGAATAGGAGATGGCTAATCTAATGGTCACTTAATGCCAAATAATGCGGAAGCTAAAACTAATTATGACCTAATTAATCTTTTACACTAAACACCACGTATAACACAAGAGTGTTGTCGAATTCCCCGTGAAGGGCTCTGGACAAACTCCTCTAGATTCCCCTTGAATGGGTTGAGGTGCCGCGTTGGCTCTCTTGGTTGAATACAAGTGTTAGCAAACAATCCCACGCAAGTATATCAATTATGCACAAATGAATATATCAAGCATATAAAGATGGACAATAAAAGTATGCAAGATATAAAGGAGATATAGAGAGAGAGTGAGCAATCGCAAACACAAAGGGTTTGTTTCGAGGTTCGAGCACACTTGCTCTACATCCCCGCCTTCGACACACAAAGGATTTTCACTATGCAAGATCCCAATGGATCTCTCCTCGGTGCCGCAACACCTACAAGCCCTCGGACTCCCTAGTCCCGTACACACGCAAGCCCCACAAGCTTGCCGAGGCCGCACCTCAAACACGGAGTTCGCACCCGAACTCGAAACAACGCGGACACACACGTCCGCCTCCTCAAAGTACAAGAGAACTCTTGGTGATCTAAAACACTTTGATCACCAATAAAAACTCTCACTACAACACTCTTATAAGATGAATGGATCAATGGATGCTCAAGTGTTTGTGTGAGAAAACAAGGAAAGAATTGAAAATCACCTAGAGGGGGGGTGAATAGGTGATAATGCTAATCAAGGGCCAAATTAAAATATGAAGCAATGAGCAACAAAATATAGAGATGAATGCAAGTGAATGATGCAAGTCACAATCAATAGCAAGAAGTAATAGCAAGTAAGTAACCAATCGCAAACACAAGGATATGTTATCGAGGTTCGAGCACCCAGCTCTACTCCCGCCTTCCCCAGAAGGATTCTAGCTACTTTCACTATCACAAAGATCAATTACAAATGGAGTACCCAACTCCTACAATTTCAGCACAATACAATTTCTAAGTAATCAAAGATCACAAACTCTCTCTTTCAAATATCTCTTCCCTTACAAGGTCCTTAGAGAATATTGAGAAGGAATGAAGCTCTTGTGTAAGTGAAGAAAGAAAATCAATTCAGAGAGTATATCAAGAACACTTCTGAAAATGAATGAGAAATATCAGCACAAAAACAAGAAACAAGCTCTTTTGTAATATCCCAAACTTTGAATTTTTCTCTTGAATAAATGTTGTTAAGAAACTCTCCCCAACACCCCTATTTATAGGAGAGGGCTAGGGTTTAGGTTTAGGAATTAATTACTGAAGATTAGGAAGTAATTAGTTCCAAATATACCCTCCAACGGATATTAATTTCAAAAATCAAGTTAAAACAGAATTAAAAATATGCCCGTTTACTGTTCAACGGCCATATCGGTCGACTGGCCCGGTCGACGATAGTTCAAAAATTTGACCGTTATGAACTATCGGTCGACTGGTACAGTCGACTGCTCCCTGACTGAGACTTTGAAAAATAACCGGTCGCCTAACGGTAGCCAGCCGTCGACCGAAAAGCTAAAGGTTGAACTATCGGTCGAAGGCCGGTAGCCCACCGGTCGACTGGTCAGATCCAGAGAGCAAACTAAAAACTTCGGTCGACTACCGGTAGCCTACCGGTCGACTGACAGACGTGCACACGGATACGTGCACTCTGCCAGAACTCCGGTCGACTGGTGGTATATAGCCGGTCGACCGGCTCAGGTCAAAAATTGAAATACAAAGGGAATTTTGAGAGGAAAATATTTTTATCAAAACTATTTTGAACATGAATCAATATACAACATAAAAACAGATTTGTAGGAAGAAGAATTAGTGTTAAAATTTTTGTATATTTTATAGGAAATAAACTTGGAAAAGGCATACGCGTGAAAACGTGTGTGTTTTGAGCTTCAACCTACTCTCTATTCTTTAACATGCTATAAAGCTATAAAATAAATCCTAAGGACCTCTGAAGCAATCTTTGAGCCATCCAATGCCTTGCAATTGCCTTCTCTTCTATGATCCTTCCTTGATGTGCAATTTGCCTTCATTGCTATGTGGAACTTAGAAGTTTTTGCAAAAGCGAAGCGAATGAGCTCTAACCATGGTACAAAACCTGAAATTCATCTAGATCAAAACATTAGTACCAAATAGCACTTATTGGTTTGTTATCATCAAAACACAAAACAATGGAGAGTGTAACCTCTTGGCCAACAATCTCCCCCTTTTTGATGATGACAAAACAAATTGGCTATTTACAAAAATATGGGGAGGAGAAAACTCCCCTCAAATTATGCTATATTTAAACATTATAAATATGCTCTAAATACCAATAATTGAATGATAAAAAGAAATGATGCACCAATTATTGAAATCAACAATACAATACAAATGAAACCTTAAAATTTGTACTTGATACAAAACACCAAAAATCAAAATTTGCTCCTTGATACCATTTATACCAAAATCATAGAGATTAAAAAAAACTCATAAAAATATAAAACTCATAAGACTCATAAAAATATAAAAACTCATAAAAATATAAAAACTCATAAGACTCATAAAAATATAAAAACTCATAAAAATATAAAAACTCATAAAACTCATAAATTCATATGGAACCAAGACCAAATGAACTTATTTTTGTACATGTAACTTATTCTCCCCTTTTTGTCATACATCAAAAAGGGTTATGAAAAACATGTTTATCAATAATACACATATTTAATTCTCCACAAATAAACGAAATCTAGCAAATCAAGTGGTTTTGTGAAAATATCGGCTAGTTGAAAATTGGTGGAAACATAATCAATATCAATATCCCTTTCTCAAAATGATCTCTAAGAAGTGATATCTAATCTCATGTGCTTGGTCTTACTATGTTGATTTGCATTTTTAGTTAATGAATAGTACTAGTATTATCACAAAATATTTTAATATTTTTATAATGCAAATCATAATCAAGGAGAGTATGTTTCATCAAAGGACTTGTGCACAACAAGCCCCCGCGGCAACATACTCCGCCTCGGCGGTTGATAGAGCTACGGAATTTTGCTTCCTAGAGGACCATGAAACAAGACAATTACCGAGATATTGACATGTCCCACTAGTACTCTTTCTATCTACTCTACAACCCGCATAGTCGGC
>JAVJIF010029514.1:0-82864 GCA_038442645.1 Agave tequilana | reverse complement strand
AATAAAAATCCCCCAACAATAACTCCCCCATTCTTTCATTCCACAATCCCCCCACCCCGCCAATCTCTCCTGTTGAAACGCTGATTCTATGACGAAAGATTGGATTTTGAGATAACTGGAAGTTTCCCACAGGTACTATTTTCATGCCCTTTTTCCCTTTCTTCTTGCTGTTACCCGTGATCATGTAAAGATTTGATCTTTGCTGCTTGTTCTTTTTTTTCATCATTTTTTTTTTCAATTAGAGACTGCACCATGATTTCTGTTGGTTCTTTGTGATGGGTTTTGTTTACTATTTCTGTCACCGTTCTCCCTCCTGTTGTTTTGGTCCTTTTGGGCTTGCTGTACTAGTAAAAAAATTCGACCATGCACTATTAGTTTGAACCTCAAAATCTGATCTTTGTTTTTTTTATAAATAAATTATTTGTTATAGCTAGAAAGTTGATTATGTGGTTCTAGGAGGTTCTGTTCTATTAGTGAAGAATGAAGGTCTGTTTTAAAATTGTTATTTCCGTTTGAGTTGGTGAGTTTTTTTTTTGCTGTTGCTATTGTTGAGCTCCTGTTGTTTTAGATATTTGGCTTTTAGTATTTGTTCATTTAAGGTAATCATACGAGAGAATTTGATCTTCTTCTACTGCTAGTTGTGCTACTATTTTTCTATTGGATTGAATTTCCATTTCGTCTAATTTGTGCACATAGGAATCATATCTTTGAGTTTGATGAGAAGGTATGTTAAACAAAAACTAACAATGTTGCAATGATTTTAGTACTTTCTCTGATTGGGTTTTACTATTGCTAGGATCTTACTAGTTTTGTGTGTTGTGTAAATTGTAAAAACTTGATGTTTTTGATTTTTTATCTGATATTTTTTCTGATTGTTTTTTTGCTGCTATTGCCTATTATTATGCTTGTGTGTTTTGTGTTTGCTATATAATAAATCATAAACTTTTGATCTTATCCAAATTTTCCCATATCGTGTATATCTTTATTCTTTGTGTGCAATTAGAAATGTATGATTGTGTTTCAGTAGGCTGGCTCTATTTTAAAAGAAAAGATTATATCATTTTACGAAGACCTTCATGTGATATACCTGATGAGTTTTTACTATTATTGCTATTAGTATTTTGTTTTGCATTATTTTTGTTTCTAGGGAAATGATCTCATCAGCCTGGGAGATTAAGTTAAGTCCAGGAGTTGGATAGGTCTTTCTCAATATCTACTTTCGTTATTTTTGACGAAGTTGTTTTTAAGTGGTGTAGATTTTATGTTTTAAACTTTATGTATAAACTAGAAAGGGAAAATTGTTTGTTGCTTTTATCAGGGTTTCTTTATCTAACAAAACTGATTGTGCAGTAGAACTATGATTATCAAGCTTGTTCCAAATACTCATTGGCATTCTGTTAAGATAATTGTGAAGAAGAATATGCATGCCTTATGCCCTTTAATCTTTCTTCTAGTCGAGTAAAATTTTGAGAGAACATCTTAAGTTGATCCCTATCACTATTCCCATAACAACCGAACAGGGGCTGTCAATGGCTCTTTCCTGTGAATATCATGAGGTTTGCATGTTTTTTTTCATGTCTAACCATTTATTCTTTGTAAAGCAAGTAACATTTGTCACGTTCGTGAAACAATATTGATAGTTGAAGAATTATCAAAGAATCTAATAATTAAGTGTATTCCTCTCATTTTACAGTTCTACTTTGGTACTTCTCTTGCTTTTTAAAATGATAGTTGTATTTATCACAGCAGTGATTAATCTCCCTTGTCTTCCTGATTAGGCTTTTCTCATTTAGTGTAACTCAAAAACTTGCCACTTTTGTGAAGCATTGATTTCAAATTGTAAACTATAATGTTAATGCTAGTATTGTGTGTCCATATGTCTGCATTGCTATACTATTTGTACCATTTACATGTATACCGATATTGGAAATCGATCTTGAAGCTTGAAGATACATAAATGTTAATACTCCTCTCTCTCTCTCTCTCTCTCTCTCTCTCTCTCTCTCTCTCTCTCTCTCTCTCTCTCTCTCTCTCTCAGGCACGCACGCACGCACGCACACACTGTGTGTGGGTGTGTGTGGACATGCATAAAAAACTATTATTATGATTACACAATATGCTGCAAATGTTTTTGTTTAAAACACAAAAGTGGAATATTTAACTGTTTATTTAAATTTAATTCTCAGTAGCTTGTAACTGTTCCTTTTTGCATAGTATTTCCTGACAATATTAACTTTTTAACAGAGAATTTATTTTCTGAAATACCATATGCAGATTAATATCAGTTTTCTTATTGATGGGGAGTGATGTTGCTGAAGTTGTACATGTACCAAAAAATTCTTCCTGTGTGAAGGTCTGGTGATACACTTCTGATACCAATATTATATGACTTTTAACTTGCCTTGGGTTACCATGTATAGTCATTTCTTTAGAAACAGCATCTTGGATAAGTTTACTAAGAGTTAAACATCCCGGATAAGTCTGCACTTTGTTTTTAAAAATAATGTGCTGTTAATGTTTATAATGGCATTCCAATATGTTGGAAGGGATTCTTCCGCTTGTAGGGTACTCTGATCCAAAAGCAGTTGTGAAGTTGTCATGTAGTAAAGTAACGGAGAAACCAGTTCTGTAATTTGCTCCAGTAAGTAAACAGAAGCTAGTGTCCTTGCATATCCATATACCCAAGTGTCTAATGTGGGAAATGTCTTGTATAGATGATAAGTCAATATCAATGCATCTTTTCTGTAAGTTACCTGTTAAATGCAATATTGCTGGAGTTCTGTGCCCGCGCCACCCCCGCGGCGCGAATATCAAGTAAGATGCTTATGAAATTTTTATTTTGGTTAGATTATTTTTACAGTTTGTCATGTTCCATACCCGATCCTGTTTCAACAGGAAAAGGCGTAGATGACGTTGTAAAACTTTCTATTTCTTTGAAGTAGATGTTATATTAGGGTCCTTTTTTTGTTTACTTTAAGCTATGTTGCTATTAGGTATTACACTGTCAAAGCTCAGAATATGCACTCTTGAAGCAAGGGAACAAGCTGCAAGATGCTTGTTTTTGTTATACCTTTTGTTACTGCTTTTTACTAGTTGATTCGTGCTATTATGCAGTCTTTCACTTCAGTCATTGCTTTTTCACAAAACCTTTATGCAATGCTGTTTTCTTAAAATGCTATTTATTGTCAGGTGCACAATTCAATTTGCTGGAGCTTACAAATATTTTGGATAGAACCATTGCTGTTCTTCCTGCAATAGAATCAGCTCGACCAGGATACACTGCGGGAATACAAGAGCTATGCTCTTTAAACAACACCATTGAGAAAGCGAAGCTTCTTATTCAACATTGTGCTGAATCTAGCAAAATCTACTTGGTAAGTAATAATTTTACATTTCCGGAGTTTGCTTACTTCTCAAGACCTGAGTTTTGCTTACTTCTCAAGACCTGAGTTTTATATTAGCTTCCTTATTTCCGCTACTTTGGGATTTGTATATTGCAAATCAAGGCCCTAAACCTTAAACAGGAATCATTTATCTCTCTTAACTGGAAAGCTTTGAGTATATGCATGTAATTATGTTTGTATGCATCTCTATGTATGTGCATGGTCATGGGCACATGGTTATTGTTGTAGTCTTTATTCTTGTTGTTATTTATTTATTTATTTTCCATATCCCAGTTGACACTTGGCAAATGATTGATCTGCACTGTTTCCCACTGGGCCGCCTGTGTTCTGTTTATCAGCCACCTGTTTTTTAATGTTTCTAAAAGCATCCTATGTCTTGTGAATCCACAAAAGTTGTTTCATATGTTTTTTTTTTCCTCTCAAAACTTGTAGTTAAAAAATGTCTGTTTGATACTGATTTTACAGGCAATAACTGGGGAATCAGTCGTTTTAAGATGTGAAAGGATAAGGAGTTCGTTGAACCAAAGCTTATGCCATGTTCAGAATATGGTTCCCCAGATACTAGCTGTTAAGGTTAGTCGAGTTCTTATTCTCCAGTATATCTTAAGAAAAACTCATCTTCTGTATGGATGATTTGACATATCATAATATCAATTGTTCCTGTTCAGTGTCGAACATCATATCGCAAAAGTTGATTGTTATGATCTTTAAAGCCTACGGCCACAGGGTTGTCTTGTAAGCATGGGGAATATTATGTAGATCCAACTCATTTATGAAACATCTCAGTATTTATTTTATTTTATTGTTTTCTCCTGGCTAAATGTTTGCTGTAAAGGGAGCTCTGATTAATTCAAATGTTTTGTTGATGAAACACTAAATTGCATTGACTAGAAGTTCTTTTTAGAGTTTTAACATACTTATGTCAGGTTTGGATGTACTGGATTTGAGCTTTCCAGACAGTGTTGTAAAAAGATTAGGAGAAGAAATTACACTCTTAAGTATGACATAATTGAGAGAGACGACACAGGGAATTCATATTGACTTGTTAACTCATTGAAGCTCCCAGTGTCTATTGGAATGTGCAAGTAATTATGAAGAAAGGCGTCTCTGTTGGATATTTATTTATTTTTCAAATAAACTTTTAATAAATCAAGGAAAATGCTTAAGTACTGATTTTCTCCTTTTTGCTTGAAAGAATAAGAGCAAAGCCCAAGAAAGTGGAGGTTCAGTGGTTAGTAGAGTAAGATGGTTTACATTCGAGTGGATCCATTCAGTATCCAAAGACTCTAAACAAATAGAAATATATGATCCAAGACCTCACTCGATATTATTTTCGATATCAAGGTTCAGAGGGATTACAGGATCCAAAGCAAATATGAATTCAAATACCAATCACGTTAAACATAATTAATGTCTTTTTCTCCTTTTTAACCAAATTATTTGTGTGTCATCTTCAACACTAAGTCATATTGCAGCCTTATGACTACCATGTCATATGACTTTTATTGGATTGTTCGGTTTCTATTGGGTTTGAATAATAATAAGGTGGATAGGTACTAAACTCTCCCCAGATAGGGGAGAAAATTCCTCAAAACATGTTACCTCACCCATCATGAGCAAGTGACCACAAATTTTGCTTGTTCCTCTTTTAGGTTTCTACCATTTTTGGGTCAGCTAATAATTAGTGATAGCAATTAGGTATTTATGACCTTACTTTTTATGATGCTATTGAATCCTTTTGCTATATGGTTACAGTGAGTGCTAGCTAGTCATATGAACTGACCATTTTTTTATATCGTATACACATTTCATTTAAAAGGGTTCTCTATGAAACAGAAATATGAGAAAACTAGAACAAAGAAAAAAGTCATACAAGTACACTCCTTACACAGAAGAACTCTGAGTAGATAACTTGCTAAAAAGATAAGGGCTGTCCTGTCACGGTAGATGTACCAAAATGTCGGCCCCTGGCCCCCAGCACACTGTACTAACCAGTCAGTTTAAAGAGCCAATAACTATTATTAGATTATCTTCTTTACCTCTACTCTTGTAAATTTAATTTCTTCATCAATTTAATGGCATCTGTGCAGCCCTTTACCTCCAGAAGGAAAAAAAAAACTTTTGTTAAATTCTAAATATTGATATTAGAGTTGTGATTTTTTTAACATCTCATGCAGTTAGGAATGATTGGATATTTTATGAGACCAAGACATTGAGTTTATTGGTCCTGATATTTAGAGCACCATTAGGTTATAAAGTACCATTTATGGTCTTTAAGTCCTAGAAAGTGAGATGAGCTTGCGGGAGAAGGATGGGTATATCAAACTATCTAAACTAGAACTGTCTAAACTAGAAATAAAGGACATTTTGGAAGAGTCAAGATAGAATTTCAGGTATCTGAACTTGAAACTTGAAAGCTCCTTAAGCACGCCAAAATGGGATGTCAATGTTTCTGGATGAACGTGGCGTCCAAGATAAACCAGTTAGTTTAAGAACCCTAAAAATCTAATTAGTGTCTCATTTATTTGGAAATGTAATCATGCATTTCAGTAGATTCATGATATATTGTATATTTTCTTCCTACTAGAGAAGATGATCCTTGTTGAACATGCAAAAACAATAACAGTCTAGATTCTGGCCTTCTGAAAATTAGATCTTAATATTTCTATTTTATCCACAGATCTCTGGTGTTCTAGATTGTCTTAGAGATGCAAGGTTTATAATTGATTCAACTGAAGAAGAAGCTGGCAAGGTGATGCTAGAACTGCTGGGACAGACGGACTCCAGTGAAGAGATAGAATTCAAGGCTTTTCAGATTGCAGTTTCAAGTTTAAAGATCACTTCCCCTAAGGCTCTTCTAATAGAGAGAAGATCCATCAAAAAGCTACGTGATAAGATCCACAAAAGTGATCCTAAAAAGGAAAGGATCCTAAACTACTTTCTGTATCTTATAAAAAAGTATGGGAAGAAAGTGGAAGATGACACTGGTGAGCACGGAAAAGATCACAGTCTAGAAGATAAATATTTGAACTCAACCCCAATTTCTGCACCAAATACCAGTACCCTTGAAAACAATGATGAGAGTACCAGACTTGATGAGGTTCGAACTGATTCAATTGTTACCAATGTGCCTCCTGGGGAATTCTGTTGTCCAATTTCATCAAGATTAATGTATGATCCTGTGGTCATAGCTTCCGGGCAAACTTTTGAAAGGGTATCCATAGAGAAATGGTTTAGCGAGGGACATGATACATGTCCAAAAACCCAAAAGAAATTGAGGAATCTTTATATGATTCCAAATTCTTGCATGAAGGATGTTATTTCCAACTGGTGTAGAAAGCATGATATCAATTTGGAGGACCCCTCTCCACCACTGCAATCTTGGGATCCTTCACGGTGCAGTTCCATATCAAGCTTGAAGAATGTCTCTGCAGCTTTATTAGATGAGAGTCATGAGATTACATGCTTCACAGTGACCACAGCTGTTTATCGTTTCTCTCTTCTGATGCTAGCTACTGTTCAGATTCATCCCATGTTAAGGATATAGACAGCACAAAGGATAACCATGCTCAATTGTTCTCTTGGAGTGATGATTATTTAGGATGTCACTCATTTTCTAATTTTAGCCATGATATGTATCTGAGATTTTTTTCGAGCCTCTGTGAACTTCAACTGGATCACCGAGACAAAGCAGTGGAGGGTTTGAAAATCCTCCTTGAAGGTGACAAGGAGATGTGCTATGCGATGCTCTCTAATGGTTTTGCTGAAGCGCTGATGACTTTTCTGGAGAACGCATACAATCTGTCCGATATACATGCACAAAGAACAGGAGCTCAGATATTTCTTGCATTTCTGAGTAACAATAGGTAATAAATTCTTTCCTGATCTGGTTATTGAGAGCTACTTGCAGTTGATCTGGAAATTGTTAGAAGTGACAGGCCACAGGATGGAGTTATCATATGCTATCTAACTTCAGGATTTGACTAGTTTACCATGAGCTCCTAATGGAGTTACTGGCTTTGAGCATCTGCATTCCGAATGCAACATTTTTTTTTTTTTTTTTTGGGAAAATGGTGGGGTAACTGATCCCTGCATTTCATTAAAGGGCGTTTAACAAAACGAGAGAAGTTAAATATTACATATTAAGAAACACCAATACATATAAATAAAGAAAACTGCCAAATTAATCATGAATACAGACTAATTCTTTGAGATCTATGAAAACATGGTTTAAGTAATTTTTTATTACTTTTCTTGTCCTAGTTATATTGGGATGAAGGGTTTTGTTGTTGTTTTTGTAGTTAAATTAATGTGAGCAGTTTGTTGGTTTTTACTTTTCCACACGAATCCATGTGTAAGATATACAGGCAAAACAACTACCTATTGAAAAAATTAATAAGAAAACTTTGTTATCTTATAAAGCTAAATGACAACAGCTTATGAGTTCCTGGGGATTCACAAAGAAAGAGAGGTTAATAGATTCAAAAGGTTGTGGAGTCTCATGTTTGATGACATTGCACCATGCAAATTCTAGCTCTTTAGATAAATGTCAGACACATGTCATACACTTCAGTGACATGTGTATCCGGTATTTCTATTTTTCTATTTAATTTTTAGAATTTGTCCTGTGTTGATTTGTCGTGTTGTGTACATTTTGGTTTGTACATGTCCTTGCAACATATCTTCTTCTAGGCAATTTCCACCATCACAAGCATATTTTTCATACACTAATGATTTTGTTTTGCTTCCAAAATTGTTACTTCCTTTTCATTTATGGTACACTGAAACTTTTTGTCCCACGTTTGCAGAGTAGAAATTCCATCCTTGAGTGAAGACGCATTTCAGTTGTTGACTTCTTTTCTGGAATCTGAAATAACTTTAGAAGCCTTGATGATATTGCAAAAGCTCTCCCATCATCCAAACTCCAAATCCATTATTGCAGTGTCAGGTCTTCCTCCTTCAATCGTAAAAATACTTGATTGCAAAGATCACGAGTTTCTGGAGCTAGGTATCAAAATCCTTTCTGATCTCTCATCGCACAGGGAGCTAAAACCTAACATTGTTTCCTCTGGATGCATAGAGAAGCTCACACCATTCTTGAGTGATGGAGGACATGCAGAATTTTGCTTAAAAATTTTAGAAAACTTGAGTGATATTAAAGAGGCTGTGGTTTTGATTGCTGAAACCAATGGATGCATCGCTTCTATAGCAGAACTGCTTGAAACTGGCAGTCGGGAAGAGCAAGAGCACGGGGTGGCTATTCTCCATTCTTTATGTTCTCAAAGTTTGGAATACTGCCTACTAGTCATGAAGGAAGGCGTCATTCCATCTCTCGTTGATATTTCTGTTAACGGTAATGCCAAGGGGAAGGAGACATCTATGAAGTTGCTCCATCTTTTGAAAGATCTTCGACTTAGTGGAAGTTTTGAGACTTCAGATCCTCAGCCTTGCGCAGCACCTGAACTAGCAGTGGAGGATTTAAGTGACCGCTGTGCAATAAAACAACCAAATTCTAAGTCTTCTGGATTCTTTGCAAGGAAAATGAGGTCTTTCTTGAAACCCAGATCTGTGGCCCTCTCCTGAGCTGTTGGCAAGTTTCCAGGTATGCTAGTAATGTAGATATAGTCTGCCCTGACCTTCTAGTACCTTTTGTAATGAGACCAAAAGCTAATAACATTTTAAACTGATGCAGTCTTTTGGTGGAGTACTTTGGAGTGATGTTATGTCCATCCCCTTGTATTTCCATTAGCACGTGTACACAGCTGTTTTGATTGCTTTGTGTAATGAGAATGTACATGTCATCTTGGTCTTTAGCATCTGAGGAATCCAAACCCAGCTGGCTCTCTTCATTCACATATTGACCTTTACAAAAAGCCCTCCCACCGAACTCAATCAGCATCACACTGATTGTTTGAGGACCTTTCAATCCCCCACCATCTTTACAGTTGCGTGAGGACCCATGGATGGCTTTGGACAGGACCCAACCAGCATCTCCTTTTGATGAAGACAATGCTGAGGGATCCAACATACCTGTGATGAGTACCATTGAGCTCGTGATCATCCAATATGTGGGTTCCTCGGTCTCAAAGATGTCCATTCTCTCATTAGTCATTACATCTCATCCCTATTTTAGGATATTTTATCAAGTAGTATAGTCAGAACACGGTTTCTGTCAAGCCATAGCTTTGTCAAGTTGATGGTACACTCTCAATTGGAAGTCAGCTATAGTATAACTTCGAGATGTAAAATAGTCGGAAGAGATGAGTTTGATATCTGAGCAATGCTAACAACTAGAACATTGTGTATTGGTGATATTATCATGTAATAACCTGTAGAATTGGAATTTTTAACCAAATCATTATTTCGTTTGGTAGATTTGGGTTGATCTCTGATAATTTTGGTAGCATCTATTGGGAGAGTAATGTTTATCCCATTTCAACTTGTTCACCACAGCTCATTATTGCCACTAAGCACCGACTTTGTTTTTGGGGTGTTGAGGAGTAGTTGATTTATTGCACTTTCATATCTTTGGTTCATAGTGATAAGAGTATCCTTGAAAAGATTGCTTCCTTTGAGACTTTTGATTCTTTGCGCGTTAGAAAGTAAAGAAGTCGAATCATTTCCTATTATCGATTGTTCTACGATTATTAGGTTGGAATTTTTTATTTTTTATTTTGCTTGAACTGTGACATCTACTTGTAGAGGGCTAGCCATTAGTTTTAAACCTTTATGTTCAAATCTATGTAACCATAGAAGCTTTTATTTTGGTGATGGTGATTTTTTTTATAGGAGAGAGTCAAGCCAACTAGCCCCATACAAAGTCATGTGATGTGTTCCTCACCTGCATTATTCCCATTCATGGTGATGTGGGGAATGTTGAGCTTGTCTGGCAACCATGGGACCTTGGATCTTTGCTCTTTGATCATGTTGGAAGCCTTATGGACGCAAGATGGTTAGAGCCCTCACCGCGCTGTATAGCACCGATAGTTGAGAGTTCAAAGGAAATTCGCGGTTGGTAGTAGTCAAACCAAGGCAAGCGATGGGTCGCTACCACCATGGTCCCGAGAATATCGAGCAAATCTTAGTTTCATGATGCTCGTTCCCTTTGAACCATTGGTCCTCGGCAATGTGCAGCCATCAGAGAGCTATGTTTTACCTGATTTTTTATGGGGTCCCCCGAGCACTACGCAGGTGAACTGGTCAGGTTTCAGGTTGGAAATGGATGGTAGATTTGAAAATTTAGGGTTCATGGCTTGTATCTGGGCTGCATTTTTGGGGGCAGGTCTTATCTGTTCAAATCTTAGATAGGTCTGGTATAAAATGATTGTTCTCGTTCACAGTTTGTTTCTGATTGTACATATACAATTTTTCCAGTGAGAGTTTGTGTAGGTTTCCACAGCATAAATCGATAGGGTGTTTGCTTGTGATGGAATAGATCATAGGTTCCTGGTAGGCTATGTTGCAGGCTTCATATTAATGAAACGACTTCTAATAAGCATGAATATAAGATTTGATGACTGATATAACAGCATCGGAGATTGGAAGATAAATAGATTAGATCTTAGCCTCGTATTCTAGTCTATATATAATAAATAATGTGGATAGATCATGAGTTAGTCTCACAGGCAATGTGGGACTGCGTTAATGCATAACCTCTCTCAACACACTCCCTCAAGCGGGAGTATATGTATCATGCAGCCCAGCTTATCACAAATAAAATTTACTCGTGTTCTACCAAGTGATTTGATAAGAAAATCTGCTAACTGGTGTCATGATGATACATGTTTCACCACAATAATTTTTTCCTCGAGCTTCTTACGAACTGTATGACAATCAATCCCAATGTGTTTGATTTTCTTATGGAACTCAAGATTTTCAGCAATATGTATTGCTTGTCTTGTTGTCACCATATGTCTTATTGTACACTATGAGAAAATCAATCTCTGAGGCAGACTAGTTCTAATGTCACATTTGTCATTGCCATGTACTTCGATTCTGCGCTGCACTGAGAGAACACACTGTGCTTCTTGTTTTTTTGTGACACGAGATTTCCTCTAAGAAAGACACAATTCTTGTAGTCGACCTTCTATTAAAAGGGCACCCTGTCCAGACTGCAACTGAGAAGCCTGCTACTCTTGTGTGTCCATGATATGAATAGAGAAGTTCTCTCTTCACGTACCTTAAAATCTCATTACCGTCCGTAAGTGGGTAGTCCTCGGTGCTGACAAAAATTGACTCACTACACTGACTGCGAATGTGATGTCCTGTCTGGTCACCTTCAAGGAGTTCAGTTTTCCCATCAATCTTTTGTACCTCCCAACATCCTCAAGAAGCCCCCCCTAAATCTGGTAGCAGCTTCGTGTACACGTTCATCGGAGAATCAATACTCTTGCACCCTAGCATCTTAGCCTTCGAAAATAAGTCGAATATATACTTTCTCTGTAACAAAAGAATGCCCTTCTTGGACCCAGCCACCTCAATGCCTAAGAGTAATTCAGGGGATTCTTGCTCTGAAAGTGCTTCTACAAATACTTTTTCAGGCTTTCATTTCTTTTTGTGTCATCTCCTGTGATCATATCATCCACATACCCAACCAGCATGGTTCTCTTCTCGTTCTATACCTGCCAAACACAGTGGTCTTTTGTGCGCAACAGACAAATTTCTGAATCACTAATTCAAAGCGCTCAAAACAAGCTCTCGGATACTGTTTCAGACTATAAAGTGACTTTCTTCAACCTGCAAATCTTCGCACGCTTCCCTTAGTAATAAAACCTGGTGGTTGCTCCATGTAAACCTCCTCATCAAGAATATCATTGAGAAATGCATTCTTGATGTCCAACTGATGAAGTCACCAGTGGTGTGTTGTTGCTAATGACAGAAGGATCTGCACAGATATCATCTTCACGACCGTGGAGAAGGTATCCACATAATCCATTGCATACACTTGTGAATATCTTGAAAATCAACTAGGGGGTGAATAGGTGATGCTAATTCAATAATGGAGAAATTAAAATAATTAAACAATATCTATTTAATAAGCAATAAGCAAAATCAATAAACAATAATAAGCGAGATAAAGTTTAGAATGAGCAAACTCCGCAAATAAAAAAAAAATGTTCTCGGGGTTCTATCCACTGATTTACGTCCCTATCTCCAACTCCTTTGGAGAAATTTCACTATCACTGATTTGTGAAACCGAAATCACGCTTACACCATGATCCCACAAGATCAAATCGGAACCTCAACTCCTACAATAACCTCTCTTACTAGATGTTTACTATCAAATAACAGAACTTTGTGATCACATTTGATCACTAGAAACTCACAAACGCAACTCCTATAACTAAGATAAAAATTAAGAGCTGAAGCTTGTGTGTGAGAAAAACAAGAAAGATTGGAAGAGAGAGCTTAAGAACCTTTTGTAAAATTTTTGTCTCAGAGATTTGAAGAAGAATGACTCAGAAAAGTCTTCTGAAACACATTTACTAGAGCTAAATTTGTATAGCAAATGAAAATCATACTGTTGCTAAAAACCAACAGGTACATATGTCAAAAGCGGTCAAAAATGGATGTTTCATTTTCGACAGGTAACTGTAATGAATGGCTATGTTTTTCAAACTCAAAAGTTCATTTTTGAAAGCTAGGTATTGACTGTCGAAAGCATTTCAACTATGCCAAAATTTCAAAGAGAGAACAATCGAAAATGGATCACTTCTGCAACTAACCTAACTCTCTGTCGAAAATAAAATTTGAGCTATCGAATATGGTTTTCTATAGTTAGAGAAAAATTTAGAATACTGTTAAAAATGAGTCAATTCTGTAATAAACTGAATTCTCTATAAAACGCTGTTGAAAGTGATATTTGAGTTGTTGAAAATAATATTCGACAGTTAGAGAAAACTATTTAGAAAACTGTAAAAAATAAGTAGTTATACAACAGATCGAACTCTTTGTAACGTTGTAAAAAATGTGCACAGAGCTGTCAAAAATAATTCCGCTCAAACTTAGTGTTGTGCACACTGAGTATCCATTTTCGAAAGTCCTATATAGGGTTGTCGAAAATAATACAGATTTTTTGTTTCTTTTCAAAACTTTATTTAAATCAATTTTAACATACAAATTACACAAAAATAAGTTTCTTTAATATCTTTTGAGCACTACTATGTATGAAATAATTCTAAACTATTTCAAACAATAAAACTTATTTTTGATATTTAACTCGTTAAAATTAACTTTTGGCTAAAAACAATCTTTTAGAGACAATATTTTAAATTCATATATATATATATATATATATATATATATATATATATATATATATATATATATATAGAAAAATGTATATCAGCCCGCGGGCTGAGAGAACTCTCTCAGCCTGCGCTGACGTGGCTCAATTTTGCACCCCACTAACTTGCGGCCCGCTTATCGAAAGAAGTTAAATTACCAAATACCCCTTATGAAAAGTTACTTTTTCGGTAAAAGACAGTGAATGCTGCTTCTTTAATTTTTTTATCTGATTTGATATTTAATGATTTTTAATATAGTCGCAGTACTTATGAGAACTGCTACCACGGTCGCAGTCTTTTTCTGAGGACTGCTACCAAGGTCGCAGTCTTTTTCTGAGGACTGCTACCAAGGTCGCAGTGTTTTTATGAGAACTGCTACCACGGTCGCAGTCTTTTCTAAGGACTGCTACCAAGGTCGCAGTCTTTTTCTGAGGACTGCTACCAAGGTCGCAGTCTTTTTCTGAGGACTGCTATCATGGTCGCAGTGTTTTTATGAGAACTGCTACCACGGTCGCAGTCTTTTCTAAGGACTGCTACCATGGTCGCAGTCTTTTTCTGAGGACTGCTACCAAGGTCGCAGTCTTTTTCTGAGGACTGCTACCAAGTTCTGCTACCACAGTCTTTTCTAAGGACTGCTACCATAGTCGCAGTCTTTTTCTGAGGACTGCTACCAAGGTCGCAGTCTTTTTCTGAGGACTGCTACCAAGGTCTGCTACCAAGGTCGCAGTCTTTTTCTGAGGACTGCTACCAAGGTCGGTAAAAAGTTGTGAGGGAGGGTATTTTTGGAAATTACAATGTTGAGGTGACTGGCATTAAATTGGGCGGGATTTTACAGGATTTGCCCGCCAAAATTATTACAGATGGGGGGCGGTGATGTTGCCACGCCCGCAGGCTGAGAAAACTCTCTCAGCCGCGGGCTGAGGTACAGTAAGCCCATATATATATATAATATGTATATATATATATATATAGAGGAGGAATATTTACCTCAGCTGCCAGCTGGGAGCTGGCGCAACGTGGCTGAATTTCAATCACAATTTTGGGTGCTGGTACCATGGTTACAGTTTTTTATAAGGACTGTGATTAAGTTGCAGTGTTTTTTATGAGAACTGCTGCCATGGTCGCGGTCTTTTTAAAGCCTGCGACTAAGGTCGCAGTCTTTTTCTGAGGACTACTATAGCGATCGCAGTCCTAATTACACTGAAAATATATGATTTTTTAGAACTGCGACCATGTCACAGTGGACTGCGACCATGTTGCAATGAGTTGCGACTATATTGAAGTGATAGCTGAAAGAGTCTCTCTCAGGTAGCAGCTGAAGTACATCTCTCTCTCTCTCTCTCTCTCTCTATATATATATATATATATATATATATATATATATATATATATATAATATATATATATATATATATATATAGCAAGTTGATCCCCTAAGAACGGTTCTCACGAATTCATGTGAGAACTTTCACGTGAGCCGTCGGATCTGATAGAGATCTAGTTTTATTTGATTTGATCTATCAGATCCGACGACCCACGTGAAAGTTCTCACAGAAATTCGTGAGAACCGTTCTTAGAAGATCAGCTCCCTATATATATATATATATATATATATATATATATATATATATATATAAACTTTATTTATTTTTTTTGAAATCCGTCCAGGTATCCGGGGCCTACAGCGCGGACAACGAGTGTAACCCCAACTAGTCCTGGCGGGTTCTGTGCACCTCACGCTCAGGGAAAATTTCCCTACACTGAACAGTGTAAGGCAAAGTCATTTTAGCTCCCGGGGCTCATGCGTGTATTAATGCATGTAGACGGAGAGACAAGGCTAGCATCTCCAATGAGATTTAGGGTGTATTTGGCTTGAGTGATTTCTGCTATTTTATGTCTCACGATTTCAGTTACTGAATCTCGTCTCCTCTTTTACTCGCATCGTAGGTATCGTGGGGTCAAAAGGCCGAATCATGTAAATATCGGTCTCCACTTGCTAATTTCAGTCATCACATCTTGAAATTGGTCAAAAAAAAAAAAAAAAAAAATCAGACTCAAGTCATAACATCCACAATCCAACCATTCACAAACACACAAAAACCATAGGACCCCAGAATATGACACACTAGATTGGCATTCATGCACTCACATGTACAATTAATCATTAAACAGAGAGGAGGAGAAGAAAGAAAATGAAACTTCTGTCGCTACACTTCACAAGTTGTAAAACAAGGACAAATATATTTTGGAGAAAAGAGAACCTTTCAAGGCTGCAAGTAACTGTCATCTTGTTTTCCGTGTCTGAGATAAGGCTGAGCCTGACCTCGAGCCCTAGACAGACGTAAGAGGTTTTACCGCTGTGGTACATGCATCTTATGCATCTTAGGGTTATCGTGGGTTAGGGTTCATTCAACCCTTGCAAGCTTTTACAAGATTCACAACAGCACAAAAAACCCTGGGGTCCCCAGACAATCAGCATTGGCATTCATATAATGTCATAGGTACAGTCAACAAATTGCAGAGGGGGGCACACAAAAGAAAAAAAAGAGAGAAATTTTCGTTGCTACACTTCAACTTGTAGCAAAATGGCAAGAAGAGCCAAGCAGCAAATCACCAGAGAATTTGTAGATTGAGACTGGAGAAGAACTGGCCTGAGACCCTTTTTCTTGGGCCCATTGCCGGTCTCTCTCATAGGGCCTGTTTGGTTGTCGTAACTGGCCGTAATTCGTAATTGGTAAAGTCTTTTACAGTTGTAAATGAGTTACATGCATATAAGCTTTATGGTATTTGGTTGGTAATATAAAATTGTAAGTGGAAAAGTGTATTGTGTTTTACAGTGTTTGGTTGTCGTAATGTGTAAGTCGTAAGTGAAAAAGTTGACCACAAAATTAACTATTTGATGATTTAAAAGGTTTTAATATTGCAAATAAATATTAAAAATGCTAAATATTAAAAAAATTTAATATTAACATAAAAAAATATTACAAATTTGCATGACCACAAATTTAACTGTAACTGGGCTGTAAGTGATTGGTAATTGGGTTGCAAATGAGTGGTAAATGGGTTGTGTAAGTCTTTTATGAATTACGGTCCAAACAAACGCCGTAGTTGTAACTGGGTTATAAGCCATTTACGAATTACGGACTTTTACGCAAAACAAACGGCCCCATAGAGTAATGTTAATCAGACTAGCGGCCTGCAAATAATCGACCTCTGATTGGTGAAAGGAGGAGAGAAAAAAAATGAGAATCTACCACTGTCGACCGACTAGGAAGAGTCACATAGTCTGCAAACTATCAGTCTATCATGTGCACCACCTCCTTCTCCATCAGGACCATCCCAGCCCTTGTCTCCTCCATCTTTTTCACCTTCAGACAGATATTATTTAATTATTTTAATTTCTGCATTATTGGATTAGCATCACTTATTTACTCCCGTCTAGCTTATTTTTAGGAGATACACATGTGGAATCAAATATAAATTTTATAGCAAATCAAAATTAAAATTTTTGCTAAAAATCAGCTTGCAAATCTGCCAAAAAGCTGTCGAAAACAGATCCAGGATTGCCGAAGGTAATGGTAACAAACGGTTATACTTTTCAAAATCTAAAGTTCATTTTCGAAAGTTATATAAGAGCTGTCGAAAGTCATTTTCGAAAGTGACTAATTTTCAAAGAAATAACTGTCGAAAATAAGTGAGTCAGCTCTACAACCAACCCAGCTCTTTGTAGAACGCTATCAAAAAGTTGAGCAGTGGAAAATGGTTTTCGAAAGTTTAAAAGAAACGAAGGGAAAACAGTAAAAAATGAGGCTATTCTTCTACAACTTGATTTTTTGTAAAATGCTGTCGAAAACATGTACATGAGCTGTCGAAAATGATTTAGCTCGAACTTGGTGTTCTGCGCATTGAATATCTGTTTTCGAAAGTTCTGCATATGGTTGTCGAAAATGGTATGCTATTTCTAAGATTCTTTTCAAAACTTTATTAAACTAATTTTAACTTATAAATTATACAAAAACAAGTTTCTTCAAATTTTTTGAGCACTAATATATATGGAATAAATTCAAAACATATTTCAAACAAATATACTTATTTTTTATGTTTAATATCCATTAAATCAACTTTTTGCTAATAAGCATTTTAGAAACAACATTTCAAATTCATTTTATATTTGATATATATGAATATTTCTAGAACATAAAGTGAAACATCTGTGTGTACATATACAAGCTTGAACTACCAAATTCTACAATATGGAGTGATGTGAAACGGTGAAGTGTATGCATCAAAAATCAATAACATAACAAAACTTCACTACATTTCACCAAATATACGATCATAGGAAGGAAAATAGTTAAAACTAATAAAGCAGATGAATGTATAAAATAACACGCGTATGTTAATCCAATTTTAATTAAGAATCAATTAAGATAATAATTTATACAGACAAAGATTTAATGATTAATATCAAATCTACTGAACTACAGATAAGTAGATATGCACAATCTAATGTTTGTGGAAAACAGTTAAATTAATAAAAAAATTAGAAATTTAAATATCAGACTCAAAATTATTAATATGGATTAGAAATATACCTACTGAAGATTAAGTGAGATCTCAATGACATGTAGTAGATGTTATTTGCATAGATATCGTCATCATGAACACAACGACTCAAAAATCGCCTGAATCGGTGTCCGGATGTGAAAGTTACAGACTGAAAATGAAGAGATGCGTTAATGGGTCTGATTTCTGAACCCGACACTATTCATGTGGGTCGGATCTCCTTCGCAGGTTTACAACTTAAACATGTTCTCTTCTTTTATTGTGGATCTCAGGTTTGGCCTTTGGAGCGGGTCGGTTGCAATCAGGTACAACAACTTTGAATCTGAAATGCTTGGGGCTGCGGTCGTGCACTGTTGACATGTCCGTGAGGAGAGAAGAGCTCCAATGATGTCGGCGATGACTCCGACAAGGTCGGCGATGACCACGATAAGGGCGGCGACGTCTCCCACAAGGTCGACGATGACCTCGCCAAGGGCGGCGACATCTCCCACAAGGTCGGCGATGACTCCGACAAGGAGCGACATCTCCGACAAGATCGATGACGACCTCGACAATGTTGGAATTTCAAATAAAAATTCTTTTATGACAATAATTTTGGAAGTAGAAAAGACACCATAAGGTGAAGAAATGAAAGGCCATCATCATCAAGTAGGAGAAATGAAGAGTCATCATCAATTGAAAGAAATGAAGAGTCGTCATCATAAATTGAAAGAAATGAATGATGATGAAAGAAATGAAGAGTCATCATCAATTGAAAGAAATGAAGAGTCATCATCTTCAATTAGAAAGAATGAAGAGTCATCATCAATTTGGAGAAATCAAAAGTCACCATGAATTGGAGAAGTTAAAGAGTCATATATGCATTATTGTCATTTGTTTATGACATTAAAATAGATGGTTGGTACTCTTGTAAGTTTTTTTTGAAGTCTATAAAAGGCTAGTGTACCTCTTTATTTTTTCAAGCAAGCAAGTAAGAAAGAAAAGTTGAATAAGATCCATTCTCCACTTAAAATTTTAGATTATATTATATTAGTCCATAGACTAGTATACAATAATTGGTATCAGAGCCAATTCAATTTCTTTCCATTTATTTGTCCTCATGGCCTCCACCAACAATCTTATCAATCCACAAGTACCCAAGTTATTGAAAGATAACTATGAGAGTTGGTCAATTCAGATGAAATCTCTATTTAGTTCTCAAGAGTTATGGGAGCTAATCATTGATGGATTCAAGGAACCCACGCCGGAGGTAGAAGCCGCCTACACCGCCGAAGAGAAGAAGGCTCTTAAAGAGCAAAAAAAGGATAGCAAGGCTCGTTTTCTACTCTATCAAGGGTTGGATGAGTTTAGCTTCGAGAGAGTTGCTGAAGTAACGACGAGTAAGAAAGTATGAAAAATCCTTGCTACCATCTACAAAGGAGTCGAGCAGGTGAAGCGAATTCGCCTCCAAACTTTGAGGGGCGATCTTGAAGCCGCTCAAATGAAAGATGAAGAAAAAATCTCTGATAATGATTCACGATTACTTCTAATTGTGAATAAAATGAGGAGAAATGGATAAAAGATGGAGGACATCCGAGTGATGGAGAAATTGCTCCGATCCCTCACATCAAAATTCGAGCATGTGGTAGCTGCAATTGAGGAGTCCAAGAATTTGGAGGAGATCTCAAGAGAAGAGTTTTTGGGATCTCTCCAAGTTCATGAGCAACGCATGCTAAAGAAGACCGGTTCCATAGTTTTGAAACAAGCATTAGAGTCAAAGCTGACTCTAAATGATCGAGGCTCACATAGTAGAGGTTGTGGTCATGGTAGACGTAGGGAACGTGGTACTTAACAACGAACCACTCAAAATCAAGTAGAGTTCTAAAGCTTCAGAGGTCGAGGACGAAGAAATCGGGAAAGACTTATATCTGAACGTGGAAACAATAAGAACGTTCAATGCTACAACTGTCAGAAATTTGGACACTATGTCTCAGATTGCTGGCACAGAACTGAAAATCTTACCAATCTCGCTGAAGCAACAAATGATGTGGGTGATAACTCTACTCTTCTTCTTGCTCATGATGATTCAAGTGATCAGAATGATGTTTGGTATCTTGACTCGGGTGCTAGCAACCACATGTGCAGAAAGAAAGAACTTTTCATGTAACTCGCAAAAGGAGTTCATGAAAGTGTGAGCTTGGGAGATTCTTCAAAACTCCCTGTTGAAGCCAGAAGGAAGATCAAAATCTACCAAAAGGATGGTAAGCCTGAGTATATTTTCGATGTTTATTATATTCCTAACATGAAAAGTTATAATCTCAGCATCGGTCAATTAATCGAAAAAGGATATAAAGTATATATGGAGAACAACCATCTTTAGTTGAAAAATCCGAAAGGAGGTCTTATAGTTTGCGTTAAGATGACAAGGAACCGCATGTTTCCCTTGCATCTAAACACGAAAGTTGAGAAGTGTTTTCAAGGACTCCTGAAGAATGAGTCATGGAGGTGACATCTTTGATTCAGCCATCTAAACTTCAGCGGCCTGAAGCTACTATCTACAACCGATATGGTACGAGATTTACCAACAATCGATCCACCAAATCATACTTGTGAAGAATTGGCAAGAAAGCACGACTTCCTTTTTCCAGTGGAAAGTCATGGAGAGCGGAGGCACCATTGCAACTTGTTCATACTGACATCCGCGGACCATTAGATCCCGTCTCTTTAGGAGGTAATAGATATTTTATTACCTTCATTGATGATTTCAGTAGAAAGTTGTGGGTATACATTCTTAAAGAAAAATCTGCTGCCTTTACTACCTTCAAGAATTTTAAAACTCTTGTTGAAGCGGAGAGTGGCCACAAGCTACTAACTCTCTGATCTGATCGAGGTGGTGAGTACACCTCAAATATGTTTCAAGAATATTGCAGGGAGCAAGGTATAAAGAGGCAGTTTACTACTGCCTAAACACCTCAGTAAAATGGCATCGCAGAAAGAAAGAACCGCACTATTCTTGACATGACAAGAACCATGTTCAAAGAAAAGGGGCTGCCGAAGCAGTTTTGGGCAGAAGTTATGGCATGTTCAACTTACTTGCTCAACCGGTGCCTGACAAAGAAAGTGAAGGGCAAGACTCCTCAAGAGGCATGGAGCGGCTACACGCCTAATGTCACACACCTATGAATTTTTTGATGTGTTACATATGATCAAGTACCTGAAGTTAAAAGGAAGAATCTTGACAATCATGGTGAAAAATGCATCTTCATCGGATATAGCGAGGAGTCGAAGGCATACAAGCTCTATAATCCACTAATTAAGAAACTGTTGGTTAGCAGAGACGTTGCCTTCAATGAAGCTGAAGCATGGAGTTGGAGCAATGAAGAGACTGCCAAAGAGCAACCCATGGTGAATGAACCTGACGAGCCCCTACAAGAGGTTCCACCACCAGCTACACCACCCACCATCTCCTCAATATGCTACACCGTCTCCTGCAAGAGGTTCTCTATCTTCTGGGGAAGGTAGTAATAACGAATCCTCCGTGCAACGAGGTCCAATCAAAATGAGAAGCCTCAGGGAGATCTATGACCAGATAGAAGAAGATGGAGAAACTAATCTCTTTTGTTTATATGCCGATCATGAGTCTCTCACTTTCTAAGAGGCTAAGGAAGAAGATTATTAGCGATCAGTAATGAAGGAGGAGATGCATGCCATCCAAAAAATGACACATGGGTATTGACAACACTTTCACAAAATCACAAGACAATAGGTGTCAAATGGGTGTACAAGATCAAATGTACAACAGATGGTAAAGTTGATCAGTGCAAGGTGAGGCTTGTAGCGAAAGGCTAAAAACAAAAATACGACATCGACTGCGAAGAAGTCTTTGCACCAGTTGCTCGATTGGACACGGTAAGACTATTAATTTCACTTGCAGCTCATCACAGGGTGGAAGATATATCATATAGATGTCAAGTCAGCATTTCTCAATGGTATTTTTGAAGAAGAGGTGTATGTACAGTAACCAGAAGGTTTTCTGATAAAAGGGAAAGAAGACAAAGTATATCAGCTAAAAAAATCCTTGTACGGCTTAAAGCAGGCACCACGGGCATGGAATGCCCGAATTGATTGTTATCTTCATCAAAATGGCTTCACCAAATGTCCTTATGAGCATGTCATCTACATGAAGAGGAACCATCAAGGCGAATTTCTAATAATTTGTCTTATGTTGATGACTTATTATACACAGGAAGTAACGCCAAGATGCTTGCTAAATTCAAGGAGGTGATATTCAATGAATTTGAGATGACGGACAATGGATTGATGTCCTATTTTCTTGGTATCGAAGTGAAGCAACAACAAGATGGGATATTTATATCTCAAAAGTAGTACATGAAGGAGATATTGGAGAAATTTAAGATGAGCAACTACAACCCAGTGAACACCCCAATAGCCATAGGAATGAAGCTATCAAGAGAAGGAATTAGAGATTTTGTAGACTCGACTCTTTTCAAAAGTCTAGTTGGTAGCCTGAGGTACTTAACGATCACAAGGCCCGATATTGTTTATGGAGTCGGACTTGTGAGTCGATATATGGAGACACAGAAGGAGTCTCATTGGCTAGGTGCAAAGAGGATTCTAAGGTATATCAAAGGCACACCCAATCTTGATCTATTTTATACTTATGGTGAAACTGCAGAGTTAGTAGGCTATTCAGATAGCTATTGGGGAGGTAACCAAGATGAGAGAAAAAGTACCACTGACTATGTCTTCTATCTGGGGTAAATTGCATTTTCATGGACCTCAAAGAAGTAAGGAGTTGTGACCTTATCTTCATGCGAAGCAGAGTATGTGGCAGCTTCATCTACTGTGTGTGAAGCTATTTGGTTGCAGAACATTTTAAAGGAGTTGGATCATCCACAAGAAGAAGCGACTGTAATATTTGTGGACAACAAATCAGCCATCCAACTTGCAAAGAAATCAGTACATCATGGGAGGAGCAAACATATGATACACGGTTTCATTTTCTCAGAGGTCATGTAAAGCAGAGAACCGTGGAGCTGAAGTATTTTCATACCATGGAGCAAGTAGCAGATATTTTCACCAAGCCATTGCCTATTGAACTTTTCAGAAGACTAAAAGAAATGCTTGGTACGAAAACATTTTGACTTGAGGGGGCGTGTTGGAATTTCAAATAAAAATATTTTTATGATATTAATTTTGGAAGTAGAAGAGACATCATAAGGTGAAGAAATGAAGAGTCATCATCATTAATTAGGAGAAATGAAGAGTCATCATCAATTGAAAGAAATGAAGAGCCATCATCATCAATTAGGAAAAATGAAGAGTCATCATCAATTGAAAGAAATGAAGAGTCATCATCTTCAATTAGAAAGAATGAAGAGTCATCATCAATTTAGAGAAATCAAAAGTTACTATGAATTGGAGAAGTTAAAGAGTCATATATACATTATTGTCATTTGTTTATGGCATTAAAATAGATGGTTGGTATTCTTAATTAAAAGTCACCATGAATTAGAGAAGTTAAAGAGTCATATATACATTATTGTCATTTGTTTATGGCATTAAAGTAGATGGTTGGTATTCTTATAAGTTTTTTTTGAAGCCTATAAAAGGCTAGTGTACCTCTTTGTTTTTTCCAGCAAGAAAGAAAAGTTGAATAAGATCCATTCTCCACTTAAAATTTTAAACTATAGTATATTAGTCTGTAGACTAGTATACAACAGGCAAGGGCGGGATGTCTCAGCGTCCGCAAGATGATTCGTTGATGAAGTGGCGTCGGCTGGTGGCTTTTGGGTTGCTGGCGGAGAGAGGAGAGTTGTTAGCGGAGACTTGGCTCACACAGGGACATGACAGATTGGGGCTCGAGAAGGGTGGCATGGCGAACGATTGGCTGTCTTCGGTGCACGAGGAAGAAGGGCTGCAAGGAGGAAGTGGCAGTTTGAGCTTGGCCTGGCTGCTGGTAGGGCTGCTCATTGGCGCGTGGGTTCGTGCTGACGTGGAGACAGTGACAAAGTCGTCGTAGACTTTGGGCACGAGACCTTGAGGGTGGAGAGGGTGGAGGTGATGGGGAGAGGCTATGTGTTAAAGCTAGGTATTGAGATGGAGGAGAGAGAAAGAGACAGGGAAGATAAACAGTAAGGAATTCTATTTTTTAGAGATTTTTTTAACAGTAGATTTTCTAAATTATTTCTTTGATATTCTTTTTTTTAGGGTTTTGTGAGGGATTAAGAAAAGAACTAGGATTTGGAGGAAGATTAGAATAAGAATTAGGGTTTGATAAAGAGAGAGAAATAGAAGAGCAAGGGGATAGGCTAGTTAGGATTTGACACCAATAGTCTAGAGTTTCTCAACGGTTTTACACACAAAGAGAGATATTTGGGAGAGAACTCACTACCCACAAATTTTGTGAAATTTTTTATAAACTTCTTCATTGTCTTCATTATTTGATGCAAGGTCTGATATATTTTTTACAAAATTTGAATACAACTTAAACTCCTAATAAAAATAGAATTACGACTTCAAAATAAATAAACTAAACTCTTAATAGAAATACAGCTCCAAAATAAAAAAATTCAAAATAAAGAAACTAAAATATATAGAATTCTACTACTACTGAGAAATTGGAACGAGATGTTTTCTCTACTGGTGACACATGTGTCATACACATGGCTTGATATCCGCATCATAAAGCTTTAACAAAATTCTAACTTACAAACATGAATTCTCTTCTTGACATGAATTTGACTTCTTAAGCTTCAACCATCAACTTGAGATATTTCAATACACATTTGTTGATGTTGAACTCTAAGTTATGATCTTGAATAACATGTAAACTTTATAAACACTTTAAGATATTAATTGTTTGGCTACATGAGTTATGAATCATTAAAACATGAGTAATTATACTATTAGGCCAACACTTCTTCGATATTTAGTGTATACTGAGAGAACACACTGATAAAGTATTTCTCTATGTTTTTGTTTTAAAAAAAAAAAAAAGGCTACCAATATTTTGTTCTTATGATAATTTTATATGCTCTCATAGTTACCACAAGCACGTGCCTGCGGCCCTCATGTCACATGCTCTCCCATGCGCAACAGAAACCCGCAAAATCCTCCTGAGGACACGTGCCGACATCCACATCAGCGGGCCCACGCGGCAGATTTACAGCCGTCTGGCTCCCACGTGTCGTCACCCACGTGAGGTCCCGGTGAAAATGCGGCTGACGTGGTGCACGGACCCGCCACATCAGCAGATCGCATGTGGCGGCCGTCGCCATCTCAAGGCCGATTAACTGGGTCGGGTCCCACTCCAGATTCCAACCTGATAAAGATTTAGCACCCGCCTCCGAAACCATTGAATTGATTGTCATTATTAAAAAATGTCAAACATCAACGGCAACTTTAAGTGAAGACCCACAGTACATAATGATGAATAAATGATTTATGGTCCTAAAATATACTAATAATTACTAATAATAACTAACTATGTGTTGTTACTATCAATTCTATAAATGTAGCATAAATTATTGTTAGAATTTTTTTCCTTTTGTTTTTAACGATTGGATTACGCTTTTCCTACTAGGTTTTAGTAGGGGTTCAGGTCATCTAACTGTAACAGTTCTAGGTTAGTGAAATTTTACATTAGGTTTGTTTTAAATGAAAGACGAAAAAGCTTTCTTTTTGATGCTTGTGATATTCTTTAACTGTAAGAATTTCCGTTTTTGAAATATTCGGAGCTTGAATCTAAACTTTCCCGCAAGTTAAACCCGCATTTTACAATAACTCTGAAATTGTACAAGATTGGGACTTGATTATCAAACACTTCATGTTGGTCTAGATCCCTTTCTTTTAGGGAATGTAATCAGTCTTAAACTTGAGACTTCTTGCAACCTAACCCGATATCGCCCTTCTCTGTAAATTCTCCTTAGAATAACTAATTCTCGTCCATTATTGAGTTCGGATCAGGACCCATCCTGCCCACTTTCAATCTGAATACAGCTCTTGTGTGTGAATCACAAACACATATTATATGAATGTTAATTTTATGTTTACAGGTGAACTAGATATCGGGCTTAAAGAGGAGAAAACTTTAAATTTTTTGAGCTTTTTATAGTATTATAAAAAAGCGATTCCCCGTGTCAACCTGGGCCCTCTGTGTGTGCACGTGAACCGAGCCCCTCCAGTCTCCCAAAGACAGTCGCACGTGTCAGTCTGTCAGTGTGGGCCCCAGTTAGGATTACCAGAGTGGGGGAAAATGTGGGCTCTTTGCAGAAGGGCAGCGGACATCCTCCCATTTATTTACTTTCCCTACCCTTTCTCTTATCCACAGGACCACACTCCGTCTATAAATCCCTCTCACTCTTATCTCTCCAACTCCCCATACCGAACGAGAACTTGACCAAACAAAAAAAACCCTAAAAAAACTCAATCACAATGCAAGACATGATGCATTGCCTCAACCCTTCTGTTCTTGAGAGGCAAAAATTCCACCTCCAACAACAACAAGAGATGATCATCAACAACCTCTCCATTGAAAGCTTCTTCTCTCACCCAAGTGAGGGCTTGGGTGGTGATGGCTGGCCTAATCTCACCTCCACACCCCAATTTGCAATTGACATCTCGCCTCCCACCACCACCACCACCACCACCACCACCACAATCTCTAACTCTACCTCATCAATCCAAGTTGGCAAGGAGAAGACCATCACCGCAAGCTCAAAGAAGAGGAAGTCTCCCATTGTAAGTTTGTCGCATGTCTTCTTTGTACTTGTTTTCGCATTATGCGAGGAAATCGTTATTAACATGGGCTTGATTGGGTCTGTGATTGAGTAGCTGGCTAGTGATGATAAGGGGAAGAGGGTGAAGGGAGATCATGTAAGTGAAGGTGAGAAGCAACGTGGCAACAAGAGAGAAGACTCAGGGAACTGCTCGAAGGAGAACACTAACAAGAAGCCAGATTACATACATGTCAGGGCTCGGAGAGGCCAGGCCACGGACAGTCATAGCCTGGCTGAGCGAGTAAGTGCTCTAATCTCAATCCAAAACTATGACTGCCATGCGAAAGCTCAAGCTGATAGGTTGTGGGCTAACAATATATATCAAGCAATATAAAACACCGCGGGATTATAATTATTTTCTATAAAAGCTGATAGGTCCTGGGCCAACATTGTGCATTTTACCTAGACTGTAGTCAGAAACTAACACACCAAGCTTGAAATTGATGATCGTTGGATTGACAATGGCAGGTAAGGAGGGAGAGGATAAGCGAGAGGATGAAGTACTTGCAGGGCCTCGTGCCGGGATGCAACAAGATCACCGGAAAAGCCGGTATGCTCGATGAGATCATCAACTATGTCCAGTCCCTCCAGAGACAAGTAGAGGTATATATAGATTTCAAACGTACATAGCCCTCAATTTCTCTTGTTCTTGCTCACAAACTAAGCACCATCTCTAACTTGTTCAATTTGTTCCTACAGTTCTTATCCATGAAGCTTGCTGCAGTGAACCCAAGGCTGGAGTTCAACATGGAAGCCTTGATCTCTAAAGAGGTAGATAATCACTATGTGACACATAAATTTGCAAAATATATGCATTATAATTAGTTTTGGTTAATTACTATTTACATTTAGGGGTCCCTAGAGGTGGACAAGACATGCAACAAAACCCTAGCATTTTTCTTATTATTACATGATGGGGCCATCCGGCCGTGGACATGTACACTCGATGATATTGTAAGATAATGGATAGATATTGGTGCATCAAGTCTTATCCTAATCATTATTGGGGGGAGGGTGTGGGCCTCATGTCTGATCAAGTCTTATCCTAAACATTATCGTTGTCGATATTATTATTATTATTAAATAATGAAAGCTGCATTCAATTTTAAACCTGAGACTTCTCATAACTCAAACTTAAACGATCTGAAACAGACAAAGATGACTAAGTTTGTTGTTGCAGATGAATTTGTCGTGTCACTCTAACATCTCGATGTTGAGGATGTCATCGGAGATGGTGGATCCGTCCTTCCTCCAGTTCAACTCCATGCAACAGGCAGAGGCGGCCTCATGCGGCCTCGATGTGGCTGTGAGCCCAGCGGAGCTGGCCCTCCGGAGGACCATTAGCGCGCCCCTGCCCGCACCGGAGCCATTCTTGGATTCATGTTTCAACGTAATTACTCACAAAAACTATACAAAACATTGCTGAGATTAGAAATTAGTGAAATTAGTAACATATTTTTTGCTAATTTTAAGCATAATTTTTGAATTATATGTTTCAGGTCCAAAGGACTAGTTCTGGTTGGGACAATGAGTTGCATAACCTGTGTGCTAAAGCCTTCCCATTTCCTTCATTGCAAGGTAGAGCTTGTATTTTCTTTGTTCTTTCTGTCTTTTTTGAAGAAAAAAATAGTCTTGTTGTAAATTAAAAAAAATGATAATAATTAGGAAGAAATATTTGTTTTTTGTTTTTTTGCAGGAAATATTTTGTCCAACAATATGAAGGCGGAGATGTGAGCTTCAATTAGACCTTTTTAGGAGGAGAGAATATATCTCAGTCTAAAAGTGATGATTCTTTACAAAGTACATAAGTTGAAATTTGTAGCAATTAATTGCTCCCAAAAAAAAAATTGTCGGAATTATAACATCATGTATCATTTGTAATCATCCACCTATTTCTTAATTTAGATAAAGGAAAGGATTAGACGTTTCTTTGCTAAACTATGTAAGAATAATAATTTTACAGCATGAACTGATGCAAATTGCTCTGTATAATTTGCATGTTGTTTTTTTTTTCTCTTTTTTTCCCTTTTCTTTTATCTGTTTTGTGGAGTCCCTGAGCTTGTGACTAAAGCTCCCATACTTTTTATGAAGATTGAAAAAAGGAAAAAATATTTCTTAACGTATGGGAAGCTAAACTTTTTACTTGTGATACTTTAAGCCGAAGCAAGTGCCATTGCCAACTCATGCCGAAATTTGACATGTGAAGTTTAGTCTCACATTGAAAATTCCGAAGGAAAAAAAAAGAATATAATACTAAGAGAAATTAAGCTAACTCTATATATTTACATTAGAACAAAAATTACAGAGTTTCTGGTCCAAGGCTATCAAAAGAAATTGAGCCCCATAAGCTCGGTGGACAAAGAAAGGCCATGATTCTTGGCACCTTTTCCTGGGCTCCCATTTCAAAATTTGACTCCTTTTCTCTTTCACAATTCATGATGATTGAGGCTACTGGGCATTGAGGTTAGAGATTAGGTTAGAGTGGTTAAGGAAAATTGACTAAAGAATTGAGTGTAGAAGTTTCATGGACAAGAAACAAGTTTTCGCCTTGCCACTGAGGTAGGGATGATAATGGGTCGAGGCCGACCCGAAAAAGGCGCGGCTCTGACCCCGAGTCAAAAATAGGTAAGAGTTGGGGTCTTGTTTCAGGCCCCTTTTATTTTAGGCTAGGGTTGTGGTTGGGCCAGTTTTATTTTAGGGCCTAATATAGGCCCCGATCTCAACCCTAATCCAGACCCAGTTCCCGACTCTTAAGAAGACTCATTTTAGATCCTACTCATAATTCTAACTCTATTATTATATTTACTTAATTTTTTAATTAATGTTACTATCACACTGCAAATTAGTATTCTCTTATGATTTTTAAAATTTTAGAAGTCACAATAAAGACTCTTAATTTTAAAAACGATAAGATTTCAGACAAATAAGTAAGAAAAAATATGTTTGTATTTTTTTTCCTTTAATTTTTAGATAGCATTAGAGTCCAAATGTTGGCCCGTGGGCCTAGGCCGTGGCTAATTAAATAAGGGCTCAGGGCTCGATTTAGGGCCGAATTTAAAGCCCGAGGTATTTGGGGCCGGGACCGGACCTACCCTAGGCCTGCTCAGACCCCTGCCCATTATCATCTTAGCATCACGGTGTGGCATTCTGGCTCAACGGTAAAATAGGTAAAACATGAGAGATAGGTTATAATGTTCGAGATTGAAGACCGTGATAAAATCTTTATTTTTAAAAAGTTATAAAAAATGAGAAGAATAAATATATTTTAAGAAGTTATGTCTTTTATGAGTATTACGGAGGGAATAACATTCTCGTGAATGTCACAATGTGGTGGACAAAATTCCGCTACAAGTAATTGAATGTCCCCGATCGAACCTGTCAGAGCACATAAAAAGAGAAGACGCCTTTCAGGTTAGGAACACCAGAGTGGTATCCGCTTAAAACTCTCGAGCGTGAAAATCAGCAAGTGGTAGGGATTGAAGACCAGACAGAGAAAAATTACCTGTGTATTGTGGTGATGGACTGGCAGAGGAAAACTACCTGTATGGTGTGATATGTGCTTTGAAGATTAGGGAAGCGACCTCTTTCTCCTTGGAGAAGGAGGCGTATTTATACCCAACCGAGGCGGCGGAGTGGATGTGAATAAATGCAGATCCAAAATGTTCGGTTTAAATCTGCTGATTTTTGTAACCGTTTGAGTTGAGTCTTGGTAGTTATGATTGACACGCTGGAGGATCATCCGTCGTTATCCCCAGCTGCTTGATGAACTGGCGGGGTAATTGCAGGGTCCTACACGAGTAGGAAGATCAGGATGTTTAGCTGTCTTCACTATCTACAAGATCCGTCTCGATCTGTTGCTGGATAGGAGAAAGTTGCTGCCACGTGGTGGGACTCTTAATGGATTGGAGTTAGAATACTTTTGAGAGACGGTATGACCTTAGAGCAAAGGATGAAGGATGTCTTAGAATAAGGTGGCGGAGACTGATAGTGTAGCGATCCTGCATCCAGTGGCACGAACACTACACGCATCCAGTGACAGGAACATAAACCTGCATCTAGTGGCTCGGAACAATGATGATGGGTGCATACTTGCAGTTGTGGAAGCAATATTCGCTCAGGCTCCCATGCAACACAATGCAGGCACAACAGGTTACATATTGATGGTTCGTACCGCAATGTGGATTCTGTTCTGGTACTACCTCTGGAAGAGGCTCCTCCCATGGGTTCCCATGATAACGGCTGCCGGCTTCACCCTCTCGGCCTTCCTGCATATAGCCTTCCCGGCGTCTCCTTCAACAATCCGAGCAACTGTCTTCACCTGGAAACAGATACTTGCGGCTTTCTCATAACCGTCAAAGAAACATCAAGAGTATTCAACTACCTCACATACCATTAAAATGTCATACATTGTTGGCTCAATACTTACCAGATTAAACATTTAGATATAAATGGTTGTTTGATGTGATCTTAGTGTGTAATTTATCTCGAAAAAACATGATATCAGCACACAAAAGATCACGACTAACAACAATCTCATGTGTTTTTCTATAATATGTTCAGTTGTAAATTCTCCTTCCAAGTATCATCAAACCATTGAATCAGTAACTGAAGCTAAACTTTTCTTCTAAAAAACTGAATGAATGGAGAGTCATATTGTTATATTGATGCAACTCATAACAAGAAATGAGCATCTAAAGGATGCCATAAAGAACGAAGGATAAATTGCATATGAAAAAGAAAAAGATTCTTTATATTCATATGACTGAACTTCTCTAGAGCATAGTTTTTTATTTAAGAAGCTGAAAGGGGAAATGAAAAGGATAGTGAAAGATGCAACACAATCCAAAATTTTAAAGAGCCGAGCATATATAATTGCCCTTCATCTCAACTCAAAGATAACAAATTTGTTTTGGGTTTCTCTACAAAAGCTTTGGGCCTGTTTCTAGAAGTTGCATACTAAGGTCGGCGACTTTGGCTTCGGGTCGGATCTTGTAAGAAGTAAGATCCATTTGGGGTCCTATGGACCCAAACCCATTATCCATCAATTTCATGAGTCTCGAGCTTTTTTTATTATTCTTACTGGATTTGAAGTAAAATTGGACTTCACGCGATAATGCTACTATGACTGATGGAAGAGAATTATTTATTTATTTATTTATGAATGAAAGTTGCAGCTTATATTAGTTTCACAGTGATACAAAGCTTCTCACCTAATTGAAGAGGCATAGCTTCATACAATCAATTACTGTATAAATCAGTACTCAGACATCACCGGCCAATCTTGTGTGTTGCATCGTGAGTGCTTCTTCTCTTAAATTTCATACATCAGGTTGAAGGATGTGCCGACATTCGTTGACAATGTGCCCTGCTCGTCATGGGATGGGAGAAAAAGTTGCACAAGAACATTTGGTCGCTGACAATAACGCATCGCTCGCCTACACTATCGACTGCCAATCGCAGTCCAAGCAAAATAGCCTCAGCCTCGACTTTTTTCATAAGTAGAGAAAACCAACACATTTTCCATAAGCTTTTTTGTTATCCATTAATTCAATGAGCGTCACGTGACATGAACTGTAAACTTTCAGGTGATGATAAGGCACAATTATCTTATTAATCAATAACCGGATCCAAATCCAATACTAATTTCGGGTTTTAATTCTTAAAATAGGATCTAGAAACCCGAATTCAATGTGTCTTTACTATTGTTGTTTTCATTATTTGTTTCTTGGAGTTACTATTAATATTATTTTTCTTTTGAGAAATAATAAGTAATTGAATAGTCCCTCCTGAAAAGTCCATTTATCCTAGTGGGTTTGGATCTCGAGCAGATCCTACAAATATATAATAGACCCGCAAGTTGACCTCAGGACTTGTCCAAATCGACCTGAATACCCCATTGAATTTGAATGAGGAGAGGAAAGTGGTAGATTTGCTGCTCCCCGAAATCAATATCAACAAGCTAAAACTTCACCATTGAGGCCTGACTCAGTGGTAAAAACAGGAGATTTGAGTTGCGAGATCGGGTTACGAGAGATTCTAGATTTGAAACTCAGTTCACGACATTTATTTTAGGGCTTTTTTCGAAAGCCCTCAAAAAATAATTAATCCTGAAAATTGACCTCCCTCCAAATTAATTTTAAAAATTGACATCTAACACGTCACGTTGGTGGTGGAACGGTTCGCCCCCGCCAGCGTGTCGCCTGGGGGCGCCAAGGTCGATTTTAGGTTCGTCGGGGATTGGAAGTTTGCCCCACCAATTTGACACCCGCGAACGGCCAGGTCGATTTTCAGCTCGTCCGCAAGGCCGGCCCTATCACAAGGCAGGTGAGGCAACCGCCTAGAGCCTCACCTAGTGAAGGGGCCTCAATTTACTCTTATGATACCATATATTTAGAAGAAATATAATGTATAAAACTAATCTCATTGCTCTTTTAGGGTCTGTTTGGATTTAAGGAATTGGTGTGAAGTGAGGAAGTAGGAAGTACGATTTATTTCCTTTAGGAAAAAGGGAAATGAGTAGTAAGTTTTCTGGTGTTTGGATGGTTGTTGGGAAGTGTGGTTTGGAAAATGTTTTGTTGTTTCCGGTGTTTGGATGGTAATGAAAAGTGGAAGTGGAAAAGTTGACTACAAAGTTGACCGCAAAATAATATTAAAATAAAAATTAATTAAGAAAAATAAAAAATAGATTGTAATTAGAATGCAAGTGAGATTTACATGACCAAAAAATTAACTGTTTTATGCTATAACTTATTATAAATGAGATTTACATGACCACAAAATTAACTGTAGCACTCTGAAAGTGAGAAAATGGTTGTGTAAAAGAGAGATGAAAAAGGAAAATGGGGGTTTTCTTATTTTCCTTTTCCGGTGTTTGGATAGATAGGGAAATGACCAATTATACTTCCCTACTTCCTCACTTCACTCCGATTCCTTGAATCCAAACAGCCCCTTAATTGCATGTTAATGTGGCATAGTGGTTCGAGCACTTGAACTGAGTGTTGAGGATCTCGTGTTTGATTCCCAGTGGGTTATACATTTATTCTTTTTTTTCCATTTTAAAGCACTTATGGGCCGCATCAGGGCCAGGCCCACCAGGGAAGAGCTTTTCATCTTCTCTTTTTTAAAACTTTAAGAAAAGAGAAGAATTCACTACTTCTTGAAGATAAAAAAATATATATAATTTCTATTTATTTCATTATACATCTCTCCCCCGTATCAAATTTTCATTAAACTCTTCGTTTTCCTTTGAATCAAATCCTCAAAGGTGATCTCATCTGTAAGTCTCAGCTCTTGGCGTTCTGCAAGTCTCATTCTTCAAGGTGATCCTCATCAATTTTTTATCTTTTTGTTTTTTCAATAATCCATAATTTTGAAAGTTTCCAAATTTGTTAATTATTTTTTTCAATAACTCATTTTGAATCTGTTATATTGTTGTTCTTTGAACATTTGAGAGTTAAACATATAGACAAATTAAGATGTTTAACATCTCTAAATTTAATTGTTGATTTTCCAAGCCATAATTAAAGATGAGAGTTTGAACAACAAATTTTAAGAAGAAAAAAATATACAATATAAATCAAGTTTTACGTAATATAATAAAGACATTTGATATACCAAATGAAGCTACAACTAGAAGAGCCATTTTCGAATTTTCGCCTAGGGCCTCACCATGTCTTAGAAAGCCTTGCTCGTCCGAGGTAGGATGGTTCGCCACTAACAGCAGGCGGCCAAGTCGGTTTTGAGCTCTCCGGATTTGCCAACCTCAGATGAACCCAAAATTGACCTGCTCGCGAGTGAGCACCACGTCGGTGGGCCGAACCGCCACGCCGCCGACGTGACGCGTAAGAAGTCGATTTTTGAAACTAATAAGGAGGCCGATTTTTGAAGTTAATTATATTTTGAGGGTTTTTTTTCTTTCTAAAAAAGCCCGCTATTTGAAGGAAAATGATACATATATATTATTTCAAGTGCTCTTGTGTCCATTTTCAGAGGAAGCAAAACTATTTGAATCTGAACCCAGAGCCCCTCTCTCTCACCACTTTGCAATAACACTAGAAATTAGCATAAAAGTGCTTTTATTATAATGAAAAAAATAAATTGATTCATCAAAATCTATACACGCTTATTTTTTCTAGAATTAATTCAAGTAACAATGTGAAGCCTAGGATAATGAGAAACCTAATCAACATTATAATCCCTATTTTAATGAAATCGCCATACTATGGAATCCAAGATAACTTCCTCATTAAGAACTAATTCCAACATAAACAACTACCAAAGCTCTACTAGAACTACAAATATATAATAGAATAATAATTCATTAGATCAACACTCAAACCAAAAATTACCTCATCCAACTTCAAATGTGTGTCACACTTCCCTAACTTCAATTTCTTTCCAAAAAAAACTCCATCATCTTTGACTACCACCTGACATTTTAGAGCAAATGCCAATATGCCCACATGGGATGATTCCCATTTGAATCACATGACAATATAATCAAATTTTAGGGCATGAGAATAGAAAATCACAAAGAATCAAAAGAACTATACAGAATTGGGTTCAAGATCTTTGACCTAATTTCCACATTTCACACTAAGATATGGAAACAATGATTCATGCATTAGCTAGTCTATTCAAAGTAGGTCAACATATACATCCCTCAAATCTAACTCAAGAATTTTGTTTCACATAAATTCAGACTTCAGAAGCCCCACAAAAAAAGTACAACCTTCCTAAAATGAAACAAGTGCAGAGTTGAGAAACAGAAGCCAAATGAAAGAAACACAGACTATTGTAATGTCCTTTAATCACATGATAAAACTTTGAAATTTTGATGTATTCACAAAACAAAAAAATGAAAATTTTGCGAGTCATATGCTTATATTCGGGCTTTTAGTGCCAGTGATCGTACCATTCATACTCAAAAATAATAATCGATTCGCAAGGACATAATATTGGGCAGATATTCATGCATATGCCTGTTCGCATGTTCACTGCCATGTTACAAATTCTTATGAACATCACTAATATATATTGGAAGCAAAGAGATCCACACATAACTGGAGAAACTTCAATATGGATTCACTAATAGTCAAAGAGATCTTGCAGAACAACTAATACAACAAATGTAAATCTGGGTCAAGGCCATTATGACTCATAGCAATATTTCTGTTGTTTCAACAAAAGTAAAATGTTCAAACATATATTTGATGCATAGCTAACATATAGAGGGAAATGATATACCATATATTCAGATTTTGTTTCATAGGTTCACCTCAGAAGAAATTATTTCCATAAAAAAAAAAAAAAAAAAAAAAAAAAAAAAAAAAAAAAATCGGTAATAGAAATAACCACAAAATGGTGAAAAATCAGAATAGTGGTTTACCAAACTGATATGTAAACAATTATCATTCATTCTCTTAATGATCAGCATCATCATCTATCACCAGGAAAGAAAATTTTAAAAAAAAAGTTACAAAAGCAAGAGAAGCTATCAGTTACCTCTTCTTCATGGATAAAAGCTACATGATAATTAAGCTCTCTAGCACCAGAACTATCACCTCCAACCCCAGACCCTCAGCAGTTAAAGGAACTGGTCCTTGAGAATCTTTGCAGCTATTTACATCGACTCATTCACAAACAGGCTTAGTATCAAAGCTACTCAAACAGATAGCAAATGCCTGGAATGCTGAGAGTGGGTATCGATAATCCATTGTAAATATATCCTTCCCAATCTTCCCAAACTGGAGAATCACTTTCTCTTGCTCTGCTGGAGAAACTTGGTGGGATGGATCAACTGCTGCCACAAGCTGAAAGTTTTTAACAGAGGCCACTGTGACTCTCCCCCTGAAATTCAGGCACCAGCATTGCAGCTGCTCATGCCACCTTGGAGCTTTGTTCTTAAGAACCAACGGCTGGCCCAAGGCTTGGACAGGCCTCAGCGGCTCAGTGAGGCTAGTAGAGGAGTATTCCACAATTGGGTCTTTCCTTTTAAAGGTGGATGAGGAGATATCTGAAATCACATCTCGTCCTCTTGAAGTGAATGAGGTTAAGTCCACAATTGCATCTTTCCTCTTTGAAGTGGATGATGTCGATAACTGATCAAGGGAGTGGATGAATCCAGTGGGGGTTGGGGCAATCCCACCTTCCTGAATTGATGAGATTGGAATAGAGTGGAGGGTGCAATGCATCCTTCTCGGTCCTCGGGAGCGAAGGACATTGAGCTCGTATGCTATAGTGGCAATGTTGTAGTTTCCAGCAGGGACTCTCGGGGACACTTGTTTTGAGTGAAACCTTCGGCTAGAGCGGTTGTTAGGAACAATCAGTGTATCCTGAGGAGGCTGGCTATCATAGGCAGTGAACTTGGTTCCAAGGAAGTTTGACCTGTTACAGTTTAACAGGAAATGAAATCCTACTATTAAAGAGAAAGGATCATTGATTCTTGAAAAAAAAAAGTGTAGCAAAGGAAATAAGAATAGGTATATGGTATGGTTACTTAATTCAATAAAGGTTAACATCTGTATCTGGTGTTACCAAAGACCAATATCTTTAATAAAGGTTTATATCTCGGCAAGTAACTATTCTCTCCATAACCAATGGGTGAAGTAATGAAAAACCTCCAAGCATGAAACAAATTGTTCTGAGCAGTGTCTAGTGCTTTATAGTTCAATACAACAGCGTGAATTGTGGCATATCAAAGATTTCAATTGATACCTAATATCCTACAGTACAGCATTAATTCTAACTCTTGAAAAACTTACCCACTTTAAAGGTAAAGGTAAAAACAAAATAATTGCAATTTTCTTTTTATTTGTATTACTATGCTTGTTTCTTCTCTTTCTCGTTGATCTAAACAACCAAATACAAGCTTGCGTGTAGAATAGGATGGATGACTTACTTCAATTTACCAATGTAGGTGCTGCTACTTTGAGAGAAGTCATCACATGACAGGGAAATCACAAAATCTGTGCTGGTTGCTCGACGAATCCTCCTAGCTGCAAGCAGAAGCTTGTCGTTCTCACCCTGGATTGCTGCACTAGATTTTTCTAATGAGTATATTTTTAGAACATCTTTTTCTTCAATTTTCTCAATAGAAAATATAACCATGCGCATCACACTCATGTGACTGCAATTCATTTATCAGCAATAGACCGCAAGTGACCAAAATACAAAAGGATAAGTAAAGTTGCGAATATGCAACACCTTGCAATCTTGTGTATGACTGTACTACAACAAACCAAGCATGTTAATGAAATTGCCCACCAGCTCATAGATAAAAAGAAGTGAAGTCAAACAATATGAACTCATCATATGTCATTCACAGAAAGCGTAGAGAGCCATGGTGTTTCTTCTATTTTTTTTTAAAAAAAATACATTTTAACCTCTGTGGCAATTAGAAGCTAAAAGAGGAGTTTCAATCCCATGCTTTTTGTAGAAAAGGTTTCAATATGTATCCTGACGTCTTTCTGTTCTATATTTCTTAAATATGTCGACATGAAGTTATCTTTATCATGAATGTTTACACACTAAGATTACAATTAATGTGCTCAAACTTATTTCAACATAGATAAATAAGAAGCAAATAATGAAACAACTCGGTTATTGATATAGTTGCAAATGAGTAATGAATTGTTCATTTCTGAATAATTTTCTTCTAATTTTTTAAAACAAACCCTCAATTTGATCCATAACCTGAAAAAGGACACTACTTTCACTTGAATTCATAAAATCATGGACATAGAAAGACTTACAAGGGCTCAACCCCAAGTACAGTTGATAAGTAGAAGTCGCCCGTTCTCTCCTGATAAAGCACTGTATCTGCCCATCTCTCGGCCCCGGCTATTGCAAACAAAAAAGAACACATCAACAAACTTCAAGTCTTGAGAGAACAACCCGTTACTTAGAAAAATTTAACAACAAATAAACGAAACACAACCTGCTTCAAAGAAATTGGGAATGTAATCCTCCCACATTGCTCCGGAGTCTGAACCACTTCATTCGTGATCTCCCTCCAGCTCCGGCACACCGACGAGCAGGAAACCACATTCCTCCTCGCTGGCCACGCCACATCACTGCCCTCCACTCTCTGCATCACATCCAACAGAAGCTCGGGCGGCAAATTTGCCCACCTCCCTTGCTCCCAGTCCTCCTCCTCCTCCTCCTCCTCCTCCTCTTGATGGCGGTGCCGCATGTTGGGCCATGGGCACCGCAATGCTCCTCCACCATCATTGCCTCTCCTAGACGAGCTACTAAAACGATTTCTCATCTCCTTCAGCTCCCTAACTATGCTTTTAAATGACATTTTTCTTTTTTACCTCCGACTAAAATCCCAAAATGTGAATTGCTTGTGGGAAATCAGAGAAATGGGTTTGGTTATTACATTGGATAAGATCTAAAGATGGGTTTTCAAGGAAATCAATTGATCCCAAATCAGTGAGAAGATGGGCTCATTTGGCATTGGATATGATCTCTAAAAGAGGGCTTTTTGGCATTGAAGCTTGTAGAGGGCTAAAGTTCTCAAAAGAGGCCCTTCTCCTTTAGCTTTTTATCTTCTCCTTCTTTCAAAAGGGGAAAACCCATCACTGCAAAGGCAAATGGGCAGCTTAGCTTTGTGTGCAGAAATTTCAAAAGGGTAAGAAATATGGAGAAACTCTGGGGGTTTATTTGGTGGGGAAAAAAAACAGATTTTGCCCAAATTTGACTGTTTCTTCGAAACTTGTATTAAATATTATCAGAAATGGAGACCGTTGCGAGAGAGAAAATATGACTGCACATTAAGACAAGATAGATCTAAAGGGCAAAAAAAGAAAAAGAAATAAAAAAAAAATCCAGCTATAATGCAATTAGAACAAACCACGAGACGAGATTTTGAGGCACACCCACGAAGGAAACAGATGGAGAGAAGTCAGATCCAGGATCAAAACCCAACCTTTTCAAACAAATTCGGCCTAAAATGAGTCCTTTTTCACCTCATTTCACCCAGAAATCTGCCCGATCCCGTCTCGCTCCATCTCCCTACAGATCCCAATCTCATTCCCCCGTCGCTCTCTTCAAAATAAATTGAACTCCTCTCTCTCTCTCTCTCTCTTCTCTCTCTCTCTCTCTCGCTAAAAACAATTCGCCATTAAAATATTTGTTTGTTTATTTAACTTTGCAGGAAAAAATGGAGTACTTTCTTGGCCTTCGTCTTTGTTTTCTGGCGGTTTCAAAGCGGACGGAGAGAGATGCCAGCGCAGCGCGTTGCCGATAACGATGAGAAATAATTAAGTGCACGCTTTCTTTGTTTGCACCAATTGTTTTGTGACTAACAAATTTTGTGGGGTCTACGTACATCGAGAGTGGGTGTAATTATTGATGGTGGAGTTAAAAGTTTTGGTGTAGGATTCACTATTCACCCTCCCTTAAGATTTTCTTACCTTTTTCGGATTTCTTACGTTGACAGGGTTTTATTTCCATAAAAAGTTTTCTCTTTTTCTCCCCATTTTTTTTTTCTCTGAGTTATAAATCTCAATAATTTTGCAAAAAAAATCATTCAAGTGACAATTATTTTAGTCAATAATTTAACTAAAAGAAGTTGCTACTTTAATGCTAGCTAACCATTGACCTTCGTATCATTGATTTCAATATCGCTACTCATGTCCGTGTGATTTATAGTGAAATATACAAGTAAATATGTTTAGTAATTTGAATTGTTATTGTAAATCTATTATCACTGAATTGTTGTTGGAGAACCTTTGACTTATATTTAACTTGATAGGAGATAATCTAAATAGATGAACTGTATTCACGAGAAATTATTGCAATAGTTCTAAGTATAACATCCTCTGATGTGCTCAGGTACTTTATTTGTCTTTTATTTTACTTTCAATCGACCGGAATAAGCTTAAAAGTTAATTTTCATAACGAGAGACATTTTTTTTTTACTGAAGGCTGACATCTTCTATTATTTTTTTAAGTTTTTTTGTTTACTTAACCAACCAAGCACCTGTTGGTTAGTATCTTACAACTATTTATGCCTCTCTACATATATAAAAAACATTACTTACTATTGTATTAATAAAGTGATTAACAATTAATGCACACTGTAATATCCCTAAATTATTTTCCTCCACCAATGGAAAATTCTACCCCATCAGTCAAGAGCCCAAACTAACCCAAACCCTAACATATGGTCATCAAATGATGGGGCCTCCATGAGTGAGTAAACATGGAGTCCTGTCCTTGGGCTGTCTTCATCTTCTCTGATTGAAATACATTTGAATTTGAAAACCCAACAACTAAAATGACCTCTTTTAGGCCCCACCCTAAAGAAAAGAGATGTTTGCCACAATGGTAGGGCCTATAGTTTTTCTTTCTTTCTTTCTTCTTTTCTTCTTTTTCTTGATTTTTATTTTTCAATCTCAGTTGCTCAACTACCTGATATTATTCTCTCTAATACATAGATTAAAAAAAGAGTTTGAAAGAATTGATTATGATACTTGTATTTATCATTATCAGGATACCCAAAGCCACTTTGCTATCTTTTTAATTCTACAATTCTATAAAGAATAAATAAATAAAACTTTAAGATGCCTTAAACTCAATTTTGTTACATTTATTGTTTCGGTTCTTGACACCCTAGGACATGGGAGTGTCGGGTGTGTTTGGATTCATGGAAGTGGGAGGAAAATAAAAAGTAAGAAAACTCATTTCTCACTTCTCTTATTTGTTTTGAATCGAAAATGGGAAATATGAAAACTTATTTTTCTTTTCCCTTTTCTCATTTACACCTTCCTTTTACACAATTATTTTCTTACTTCTCGGGTGTTACAATTAATTTTATGGTCATGTAAATCTCACTTGTAATAAATTATACCTTAATGTATTAAATTTTGATGTCATGTAAATCCCGCTTGCAGTCTTATTACAGTTCAAAAGTATCATTTCAGAAATAATATTTAATTTAATATTATTTTATGGTCAAATTTTTCACTTTCATTTTCATATTACTAATCAAATATCAGAAAACATAATATATTTTTTCATTTACCCTTTCATATTACAACTATATGCTGAAAATTTTATTTTCAAAATTCTAATTTCTTACTATATTTTCACATTTCTGACTCTTACTTCTCACTTCTCATTTTCTTCTCACTTTAATGAATGCAAACAAGAGTGAAAAGAAACAGATACATGAACCTCTGGTCCGCGGATTAATTAATCTTTTACTGATTTGTCAATCTCTGATTGGAGAATTGTGTGTGTGTTTTTTTTTTTTGTGGAAAAAAAAATATATTAGACTTATATTGATCCATCAATTTAAAATTGTAATTATTGAATTAAGGGGTCAGTCAAACACACCTTATGCCTTCCAAAAAGAAAAAGATAAAAAGAGTGTGTTCACTTCATGCCCACCCTTATAGAAACAAGAATCCGTGACCTGAATAAGCTCCCACTAGCTTGGATTTTAGCCATCAGCCCATGTCTTAACAAATAGATCTCCCACTTGCTAGCGCTAGGGTTTTGAGTTTTTGCCACTCCGCCGCCATTACCTTCCAAATCATCAAACGTCATCATTAATAGTCATCAACTTCAACGGAATGGATCTTATATTCGGATGATGTATGGTTGTATTTCAGTGGGAAGGATTTGGGCTAGGATTCGAGCTCGAATTCTTTCCACTTAAATACAATCATACATCATCCGAATATAAGATCCATTCTGTTGAAGTCATCTATATTATTTTAAGTATTTATAAACCAAAAATCAAGTATTTTAAATACTTTTTGCCTATACATCAAGTAAGAAAAAACGGACAGTCTAAATAGTTAGTTGGTTAGTTTAACGGTGTACAACATTTGAAACATAACAAAAATTGGTTTGTAAGGGTTTCTAAATGTTTAGATCATGAACAAATGGCCGAATCGAGAATTTGTATATCTAAAGACATAAATCTAACCAACTCGCTACTATCAACCGTTCATTTTGCGTCGCTTGATGGATGCGCAAAAAATATTCAAAATACTTGATTTTTAGTTTACAGATACTTGAAATAATATTGATCAATTTCAACGGAATGAATCTTATATTTGAATGTTGTATGATTGTATTTGAGTGGGAAGGACTCGGGCTCGAATCCTTCCGGAACTACAAGAGTCTCTCTCTATATGTGTGTAGAGAGAGACTTTGCGTCATTCAGGAAGGATTCGAAGCTGAATCCTTCTCATCAAATACAACTCTACGACATCTGAATGTAAGATTCATTATGTTAAAGTTGATCTACATTATTTCAAGTAACTTAAAATTAAAAATAATGCATTTTGAATATTTTTTTTTCATCCATTAAGTAGGAGCAAAATAGACGGCCGAAAATAGCATACTCTTAGATCTACATTTTTAGACATACAAATTCTTGATCCAACCATTTCTTCATCATCTAAATACTTGAAAATCCATACAAATCAATTTTTGTTAGATTTCAAATATTCTACACCGTTAAACTAACCAACTCACTATTTCGAGATCGAGATCTATTCACTCGTCTCCTCCATATTGGACGGCTTCTTCTTAGCACCAAACAGGGCCTTGTGAGTGCCCTCCTTCGCAAACAACGTCATTACCCGCTTTTTCCATAACAGAAAATTATTTTTCCTGTCGATTTTTTTTCACCTCGAACTTCATTGTGATCATCTTGCTAGTCATCACTTTTATACCAATTGCTGTGAAGGCACCACCAAACAATAAGAATAACTACAAAAGCATCGAGAGATCTGTCGTAGCAAGAAATATATCTTGATCACTATTAAAGGAAGAACACAAATTAAGAAACACAAGAGGGAGAAGGGGGACATCTTATTAGCCTTTGAAGCAATACAAGAGTTTATAAGGATCTCCTTTTAAGATCTCTCAAACTCTCAATGCGAGGTATCTTTCTCTTGAGCTTATGAATTTAATAAACATTTAGAGTAAATCTAGACCTTTCAAATCTTCAGCAAAACCAACCAAGCCATCCAATCACCGCCTCTAGAAGAAGAGATTTAGAAACCTCTTCAAAAACAAAATCTGAAAATATTTCGAATTCTGAAATTTCCCGCATTTGTCGACAACTGTGTTAGCTGTCACAAACTGAGACACGCCTTGGTTTGTCTTGAAGGCCCGATCGATCTCCTATTGACTGCCTTCGACAAATAGTGCTCAGTTGTCAACAGCTACATGTAGTTGTCGACAGACCAAGTCATCCTCAATCTTTGTTAGCTCGCAGTCGACCACCTGTCGCGCTGTGGCTTAGATGTCGACAGCAACAGTCTCAGCTGTCGACAGCTACATGTAGATGTCGACAGATTGAGTCATCCTCAATCTCTGTTGGTTCGTAGTGGACCACCTGTCGCGCAATGGCTTAGATGTCGACAGACTAAACCTGTGCATGTCTTTTACATGTTTCTGCCTGCTGAATCTTTTGAGATCTCATCCACTTTATTGCACTGTCTTCTCCAATGAATGTGAGACACCCAAAATACCAACACTACGATTGGCTATCAATCTACATTAACTAGTGTCAATTTTCTCATAATAAGTACTAATTTTTCAATCAATAAAACTATGAAGAAAAGAGAGACTTTTCATAATATGAAAACAGCTAGATAATGTTCTTTAAATTCTCTTGAGACATAGAAAAATGTTTAGAAGAGAGGGGAGAAAAAAAAAGGGGGATAAATTTTTTTATAAATAATTGTAAAACAAGCGAGGGCCCCATCAACTTTTAAGAAAAAATTGGAAAACACATCATGCATGTGCACGAAAAAGACTCAGTTGTAACATGCAAGTGGTTAAAAAGCCTCTCTCATAATTACAATAATAGAAATTTTCTTGAGCTTGCGTTAATCGCGGCGGCAACACTACCATAGGTGAAGATGAGATACTTTGTTGAACTTCTTATTTTGGTTGAACCAATAAAGAGAGCAAGTTAATTTCCCACCAATAATCAGCATGACATTTTTATTCAACGAGCAATATGTTATCTTGCTATTATATGATAATTACATCAATGCCTCCTACACGTTAATCCGGAGTGAATTATGTGAAGTCTTTCGCTTCAAGTTCCGCCTAATAAATTAAAATCTTGGTTTGGAAGAGAAGAGAGAGAGAGGAAACATGCCATGTGGCCACCTCTCGTTGGCTTTCACAATGCGCCGTAGTCATTAAACGACATAATCTATCATGTTTTTACACTATTTATGCAGATGGTCAAGAAAAGTGGCTACATGTGTGATGGATTGTGGGTCATTGCCTCTCATAAATCATACTTTCTTAAGTTCGGGAACAGTAGTGTCTTTTTTGGAGTAAAAAAAAAAAGTCATTTTGAATCTAATGTTATTTTTATCATTCTCAATGATACTTTTATTATTCTCAATATGGAGAATGAAATAATATCCTTATTTTTTTCCCTTTATAATAAAAATGTCATTCTTTTTTTTCTCTTTATAATAAAACATCATTCTCAATGTAAGGATAAAATTGAAAGTTCACTAAGGGGCTGTTTGTTTTCCCGCAAAAGGCCGCAAAATCGTAAGTCATAAAACCTCTTTTCCATTTTTCGCTGTTTGTTTCGCTGCAAAACAACTTACAAAATACAACTCTCATTTCCCATTTGCAGTTGTTACAGTTAAATTTGTGGTCATGTAAATCTCACTTTCACACTCACATTTTCTCATTTGCAATTGCTACAGTTAATTTTGTGGTCATATAAATTTCATTTGTAGTACCAAAGCAGTTACTTGATAATCAATATACAATTTAATATTACTAAATATTTAATATTTTTAATATTTTTAATATTTTTAATAGTGTTTAATTTCTTATCTAATTATTTTATATTTGTATTTTTAGTTTTTTATTATTTTTAATATTGTTTTAATATTTAATATTTAATTATTTTAATTTAATTTTTTTATTTAATATTGTTATTTAATACTTTATTATTTTATTAATATTTACACCAATTTTCTTAATATTTTATTTAGATTTAATATTTTATTAATATAACAATAATATGCTTTAATATAAAATTATTATATATTTAATTTATTTATTTCTTAATATAAATAATTACTTTATTAATATTATAATATACTTTAAAATTATATTAATATTTTATTATGTTAATATTGTAATAATTTATTATAATAATATCATAATAATATTTTATTATTAAATTCATAATTATATTTGACTTTGTTTATTTTATATTTTTATAATATTACCATATTATTATAATAAAATTTAATATTATAATAATCTTAAGTATTTTATAATATTATAATATTATAACTATATTTTATTATTTTTCTTAATATTTTTTTAATATTTATGTTTTATTAGTATCTTTAAAATTTTATTAATGTTCTTTATATTTTCTTAAAATTTTATAATTATTTATTTAGTTAATATTTTAGTAATATTTTACTAATTTTACTAATATTTTATTAATATTATTGTTATAATTAAAATATTAATATTTTATCTCAAATTTATTAGTACAATTTAATTTTCAATAGTATATTTAATTTAATAGTATTTATAATATTTAATTCACTTCTGCAGTTAATTTTGTGGCCAACTCTTTCACTTACACTTTTAAGTTACCAACCAAACACCATAAGACACATATACTTTCTCATTCACGCTTTCACTTTACCAACCAAACACCGTAAAGCACAATATACTTTTTCATTTACAATTTCACTTTACCAACTAAATACTGTAAAACACAATATATTTTTTCTACTACAGTTCACTTTTTCCATTCTCATTTTACGACTTACGATTTGTGACGTTTTGCGGCGAAACAAACAAACCCTAAATATATCACACTCAATATCTTTACTTTAATCACCCTGTCCGATCAAACACCGCCCACTAAAAGTGGATCGGAGGGAGTAATCATCTTGACCTGACATAATGCAACTAACCTCACACGCACAAATAATGATCTCAGACCCAATACTTGAAGTGGACGCTAGATTCTCAAAGTCCTTGTCTCACCATTACATGTTTTGCCAATAAATGTAACAAACAGACAAGGCTAACAACATCTCCATTGACTCACTGATGTTGTCACAAAGGAGCGGCGGAGAGAGCCATACATTGCTTAGTTCAGTCTGATCTTTCTGTGTGCTTGCTAGAGCTTTACTTGGAAAGTTGATTGGTAACTGTATGGTGATTCATTTTGTTTATTGTAGTGATTAAAATTTGACCCACGTCAGGATCACGACACGCGTTCAGTGTTAAGAGCATGAACTGACTCTCGAAAACTCATTTCATAGTCTTCGCCACCTCATATCCGAAGACATCTTTCATCCACAGCTCTGAGACCACACCGCCTCCCAGAGCGCTCTGACTTCAATCCAAGAGTCTTGTCACGTGACAGTAACTCCCTCCATCCAGCGGCAGATCGAGATGGATCCCGCATATCACGAACGTGGTTAAGCGTCCTTAGCTCCCTACTCGTCGAGGACTATGTAGCATTGTAGCTACCATACATCTCATCAAGCAGTTAGGGATAACGATGGATGATCCTCCATCATGTCAATCCCAACTACCGAGAAACAACCCAGGTGTTTATGAGAATCAATGGATTCACAATGAACGGTTGAAGATCCATATCTACTCCACCGTCTCTGTCAGGTACAAATACACCTCCTTCTCCAACAAGAAGGAGGTTGCTTCTCTAATCTTCAGAGCACATACCACACTGAGCTAACAATTTCCCTCTATTAGTCGTCCCCCCTTACCTACTACAGATTCTCACGCCCAAGAGTTTTAAGCTGGCACCACACCGGTGCTCCTAACCTGAAATGTGTCTTCCTTCTATGTAGGCTATGACAGGTTAGATCGGGGGAGTCTAATTGCTTGTAGCGGAACTTTATCCACCACAAATTGGTACTTTCATTGAGAGCTTAAGTCTGAACTCGAGATCTTCCTTCCATCCAACCCAAACCCCCATCCTTCCTCTAAAAAGCCTCCTCCTAGGTCGATGGCTCCGAAGAAACAAACGGTCATCCACAACAGCGCCATTTCCAAAGACAGGACCAAGACAGCCGTTGGGGCACGGTGCCCCTACAAGCCATCGACCGTGAGCATGTTGCAGGACACTGGTTCCTCCTCATCTCAGAAGGCAGTCATCAAAGCACAATCCCCGCCACTGTACGAAGGCCAGATCCTTCAGATGCTCGTCGACATGAAGGAGCAGATGAATGAACAATAAGTCCAGTCAGATCACTACCAAAAGCAAGCGGCTCTCGACCGTGATAACAACAACTGAGAGTAGAGGCATTGAAACAACACAACGACCAACTCTAGGCACATATCGCCACCCTCCAAAGAACCCAAGCCAGATGCTGCCAGAGGACGAGCCTCAGACCAGGGGAACTTGAGTCGACGACCTACCACGAACCTGAGACGGTGCAGACCGATTTCTCCCTTGCACGAAGATCGCTACGACAACGAGGTTGATTCACCTCGTTATCAAATGGGAGTTCAGCACAGCCAGATCCATAGAAGGATCGAGGAGTTCCCTGACATCTAAAAACCCTCGACGAGCTTGTCCAAAGGCGAATTGAAGAGGCAAACATGGAACTCCATAGCGGACTGAAGCAAGCTAGTGCCAAGGTCTCTGATTTTCCTCTCTCCGAAGAAATCTTAGAGTGTAATTTTCCGAAGAAATTTGCAACTCCAACCTTTGACTACTACTCCAAGTCCAGTGACCCTATCTAGCACATTCAACATTTTTGAGATAAGATGGTGGTCTATTCTCGTAATGACCTGCTCTTGTGCCTGACCTTTCCATCCAATCTGAAAGGTGTGGCCTCAGAGTTCTTTATTCTTTGGCCCCGTGTTTACTCCACAATTGTGAGGAACTAAACCAAAGCGTTCCTCACCTAATACGTCTCCCGTCGGGAAGCCAAGAAGAATAACCACCTCCTCCTTACAGTTAAAATGAGACAGGGCAACAGCCTCAAGTCGTGCATCAGCTTTTTTCAGAATCAGCTTGCTAAAGTTCCCAACTGCAGTGAAGATGTCTCTACATTTGCGTTCATCAGCGGACAGCAAGTCTCTCACCCTCTGTACAGACAGCTACTGAAGCATGACATTACTCGGATGAGCGAGATTATGTCCCGAGCCCAGCCTTACATCCAGTTGGAGGAAGCGATGAACAACTCCTCCAACTAGTCTCTCAAATTCAGCAATGACGGAGAGAAGTCGAACTTGAAGTCGCAGTACGGAGTTCCAATCGGTGCTAGTAATCCAAACTAGGGGCATCCCGCCTACAGAAGATAGGCGTTACCGGTCCTCTCACCAAATCCACCCCAAGTCTTCAAGATGGAATAACACTTCACTCCGCTGAGAGTCCCCATCAACAAAGTCTTCAACGCCATAAAGCACCAGTAGTGGGTAAGGCGCCCAAAGCGAATCCAATACGACCCTGCAATCTCTAGAGCGGAAGAATACTATTCTTACCATGACAGTAAGGGGCATCAGACCATCCACTGCAGAAGCCTCTAAAAGTACCTGAAAGAATTTGTCCTCCAAGGCTTCCTCAAAGAATATGTCTTTATCCCTGAGGCATCCCCTATGCAAGGCAGCTGAGCGTCCACCTCTTACCCAACCGCAACACATAATCACCTAGTATAAGGCGATTGAGTGATTCCACCCCCTCCAATGGAGACAGGGGAGTCCCTCCACCAATAACTCCCCATGTATTTTTAGTTAATTTCATGTATTTTATTCATCAAATAAAATAACATATTTCTCCTACCTATTTCAGCTCACTCTGCTACTGGGATTACGCCCTCTCAGATTCGTGCCAAGTTCGCTGCTCCACTGATGGGTCTTATCTTCACTCAGAGATGACTGCGAACCCAACTCCGCTGATGGCTCTTACCCCAGTCGGAGCCAATACTTGCACGCTATGCTAATGGGTCTCACCCCACTCAGAGACGGCAACACAAGCACTTGCCTACGGGCCCCCTCTCAATTAGCCAATGAGCAGTCAAAATCCTCCGTTATGGGATTGTCCGCTGCTCGGAGTCCCTGCTCTGCTATAAGGATTCCCCCTTTCAGAGCCCTGGGTATTTGCTCGTTCTGCTGATGGGTTTTATGTCCACTCGGAGTCGACAAATACTCCCCTCGTCTGACCCACATGCAAACGAACCACTGGCAACTTTCCTCTGCCAGTGTCACTACGTTGATGGGTTTCATCCCAGTCGGACTCCAAAGTCTGCTGCTCCGCTGATGGGTCTCACCCCCACTCGGAGACGACTGTGGACTCACTTTACTGATGGGTCTCACCCCCACTCAGAGTCCTGCAGAGTCTGTTGTTCCGCCAAGGGTTCTTACCTCCTCTCGAAGACGACTGCGGACCCAGTCTACTGATGGGTCTATCCAACTCAGAGTCCTACAGAGTCTATCGCTCCGCTGATGAGCTTTACCCCCCACTCAGAGATGACTGTGGAACCCACTTCGCTGATGAATCTCACCCCACTCGGAGTATAAAGTCTGTCGCTCTGCTGATGGGTCTCACCCTCACTCAGAGATGGCTGTGGACCCATTCTGCTGATGGGTCTCACCCCCTCAGAATCTTGCAGAGTCCGTTGTTTTGCTGATGAGTCTTACCCCCACTCAGAGATGACTACAGACCCACTTTGCTGATGGGTCTCACTCTCACTCAAAATGCTGCAGAGTTCATCGCTTCGCTAATGGGTCCCCCACTCGAAGACGACTGCGAACCCACTCTGCTGATGGGTCTCACCCCCACTCAGAGACGACTGCAGACCCATCCATTGATGGGTCTCACCCCCAGAGTCTAGAGTTCGCCACTCCTTCGATGGGTCTCAACCCCACTCGGAGAAGACTGTGGACCCACTCTGCTGATGGGTCTTACTCCCCACTCAGAGTCCTGTAGAGTCCATTATTTCGCTGATAGGTCTTACCCCTACTCGGAGATAACTGCGTACCTACTCTGCTAATCGGTCTCATCCTCACTCAGAGTCCTAGAGATTTCACCGCTCCGCTGATGGGTATCTCCCCCACTCGGAGACGACTGCCAACTCACTCCACTGATGGGTCTCACTCTCACTCAGAGTCCAAAGTTTTCCTCTTTGCTGATGGGTCTCACCCAGACTCGGAGTTCAGAGTATGTCGCTCCACTGATGGGTTTCACCCTACTCAGAGATGATTGTGAACCCACTATACTGATGGGTCTTCCCCCACTCGGAGTAGTCTGCTGCTCCGTTGATGGGTCTCAACCCCCTCAGAGATGAGTGCAGACTCTCTGCTGATGGGTCTCACCCCGACTCAGAGTCCTACAGAGTCCGCCGCTCTACTGGTGGGTCTTACCCCCACTCAGAGACGACTGTGGACCCCACTCCATTGATGAATCTCACCCCCACTCAGAGCCCTGCAGAGTCTACCGCTCCGCTGATGGGTCTGAACCCTACTCGGAGACAATTGTGGACCCATTTTGTTGATAGATCTCACCCCCACAAAGTCCTGCAGAGTTCGCCGCTCCGCTGATGTTACCCCTACTAGGAGACGACTGCAGACCAACTCTGTTGATGAGTCTCACTCCACTCAGAGTCCTACAAAGTCTATCGCTCTGCTGATGGGTCTTATCCCCACTCATAGATGACTGTGGACTCACTCTGATGATGGGTCTCACCCTCACTGAGAGTCTTGTAGAGTTCACCACTCCGTTGATGGGTCTCACCCCCACTCGGAGACGACTGTAAATCCAACTCCGCTATTAGGATCTACCTCGCTCAAGTTCTGAAGTTTGTAGGCACCACTGATGGGATCACCCCCACTCAAAATCAACAAAGCAAACTCACAAATACACTCCTGTTAGATAGAGATTAACGCTCCAGAGAGGCATGACCATATCAGTTTCCAAAGCCTATGGTAAATGCAAACCAGCAAGTTCCAAACACAAACCATTTTTATTCCAAAATATTCATTATGTTACATCTAACAAGGATAATACAAAAATTCTTATACATTTTTGTATTTACATCTTTGAAAAAAATACAGAAGATCTGAATCTAGATGCTCTGATCCCTCCATCCCACTAGTCTTGCCTCACCTCTGAACTTCGAGGATACAGCTATAGGGGACCATCCACCAAAAGAAGTCATACCCTTTCGAGGATCCCAGCATCAGTGAAGAGAAGACCAAGAGGCAACACAAGATAAAGCAAGAGTCAGAGAGGATGTTTCAACCTTGAACATCTTATCCTTTTTGCTCTCCACAATTTCAAGGCAGCCGAACCGACACCACCATCCTCCTCATATTTGCAAGAAGGATGAGATAGACTCTCAAAAATCCCTCAGATAACAAGGCAGTGATGTCCAAGCAGACTAGAGCCTACAAGGAACGCAAGAAAGTGATGGAACCACATTTCCTCTGAGGTATTCTGAGGGACGGGTCCAAACTCCAGGAAAAGGAGTAATCCATCCTGCACCCAGCTGAATACTCCTTCTCCCCCGTACACGCCCATCAGGAAAGAGGCTCCAATCCTCAAGGTCAAAGCTTACCGGCCCAAGATCAAGCGAACTGGAAACCAGATCACCCGATCAAGGTGAAGCAAGAATCCTACCTGTCACTCTCGATGGCGGCACCTTGTCATGATAACTAATGGGTCGTAACAGGCCCTTCACAACTACTAATGTGACGTAACCGGCTGGACTCCTGGAGAGCAAGAGTCTGCCTTTCGTTTTCCCCTGTCCCCTCTCCTTTTCTTTCCTCCATCTGATGAAAAGAAAGAAAGAAAACATGGGGTACAACCCAAGGGAGAAGATGCAACAAATCCAAGATGCTGATGAATTTTGGAAAGCTCAGTGAAGTTGAAGATTGTAACATCCCGGTTATTAAATTGCTATAGCACCCTGGTGATTAAATTATCATGATTTATTTAAAATTTGACTCTTGGTTCAAGAGAGTATACAATTTAATAGAGGTGAGGATAGAATTAAGTATTTTGTATAATGAATATTACTTTCACAATTATGTGGGAAGGAATTGTAGTGGAATGAAAACTTGATAAGTTTGAATATAGTATGTATATAAGCGTATGTATAAATTCTTGTATGTGTAAATGTATGGTTACATTTATATATATACACGTATATACATGTACATGTATACGTGTATATATATATATATATATATATATATATATATATATATATATATATATATATATATATATATATATATATATATATATAGACACACACACACATATACATGTATATATGTATGTGTGTGTGTGTGTGTGTGTGTGTGTGTATATATATATATATATATATATATATATATATATATATATATATATATATATATATATATATATATATTTGTGTGTGTGTGTAAGTTTATACACAAATATCATCATTTGATAAATGCAAGAATTCAAAAGAGAAATAGAGTTAGTGGAGGAAGTAAGTGTGCATGAGAGGGGATGATGTAGGGTTAAGATTTATCTTAAATAATGTGATTACATTTGGCATGAGGAGAAAAAGGGGAGAGAAATTTATTTAGCAATATATATTGTGATAGGGGGTTTGTATCAATTGGAGGATGAATAATTCTCCAGCTCTCTTCTCATCTCATCATCCCCAAATATCAACCTTAGATCTATCCCTCACCCCCTCCCTCAACCTTTTCTTCCCTATCTTTTACTTCCTTCCCCCTAACTCTCTCTCTGGAGCAGAGCAGCCCCAGCTGCCCTGGACGCGCACGAAACCGCGCGCGCGGCGGCGCCAGCGGCGTGCGGCCGGCTGAGTGGCGCACGCCGCCAGGAGGGCGGCTGGCGTGGTGGAGGGGCAGCAACCCTAATTCACATCGTTTCATATACCTTCTCTTTCTTTGGTAAGTAGATCAAAATCCTAACTTATCTCTCTTTGGATTTTTCTAATTCTTTTCCTCTCTTTTCATGGTGAAGGTCGGCCATGGCACCGCGACAAAGAGGGGCATGACCACTTCAAGAGGAGAAAATCTATAGGTGAGGGAGATCTTTCTTGATCTTAGTCTATTTTGTATTCTTCAAAATTTTCAGAAAAAATTCTCATGATATGTGGCGATTAACTTGTATCATCTAAGAAAGTCTTCAATTTGCGTTCGCCCATATTTTTCTTATAAAATTTTTGGACAAAACAATCATTTTGAGTAAAATAATGGATCTTCCTTATAGGTACAGAAGTTTGTTAAACTCATAGCTGTAATATTGACCAGTGTGTTTAGGCTAAATGGTACCGTATTATATACCGTTGAAAAGACAATCGAGTCTACTTTTCAAGGTCCATACCTGTCCCTATTGGATACATGTACTTTAAATTATGACTGAAATATTGCATGTTGGTCGAAACTGTCATGCTGCAGAATTATTCTCGATTGATGATTTTCTGAATATTTGGAGCAGTTTAGTTAAATAAAACTTATCATGTAATATATCAATGGAAAGGTAGTGGAGTCTAGTTCCTAATAAATCTTTTCTTGTTCCATTTCAAAATGTAGAATAAAAGTTATTATAAAAATTTCATTAGTTGTTTGAAAAGACTGAGCCACAAAAATGTATGTAAGCAATAAGTCCATGACTAATAACCACTGCTAAATCAAACTAATTATAGTACGTAATATACTACCTAAAAGATATAAGAAGCCATACTTTTAGTGAATCATGTCACGTTCTGCTTGGATGTATGTGATAGGAATTTTGTCAAAGCACTACTAGTAGATTGAGGAATTATTGGCAGAGTTGATTGGTACAATCTATGAATCAAGAAGTTTGTAATAAGGTGTGAACCTTAACTACTATCATTGTTGTAAATTATTTCCTACTGGGAAGTTGACCATATGTGCGTTACGATCATGTTATCGTCAACCAAAAAAGAAAAATACTTACGCCAAGTATAATACATTATAATTGGGATTAAGATACTTGTAAAAATATTAATCGTGTTAACTAAGAGTTCAATTATAGGTTATGCTAGTAAATTTCGATAGATGTGGTTATTTAACCAATCATGCATGATAGTTGCACACGTTGCTCTTGATTAAGAGATTTCGTGTGGACTTTTAATTGAGTTCTAGAACCATTAAAAGGATCAAGTCATTGAAGTGAAGGGTGGCACTAAATTATAAATTAACTTGCGAACTGGGGTAATTCAAATATTTTTAACCAATTCAAGAAATTGAGATACAGGTTTAGAATATTAGAATAATAAAGTATTTAATAGCTTTTCATCGTACTTTAAATCACTCAGAACCCCATACTGCGCTACCATCTATATATAGAGGGTGGACTTGGAATATTCCATGGTATATAAGACTTATGTTCCTGTGGCGATATAACATTCATTGATTCCTTACTTGTTTTGGTAACAACCTGAATAATCCTATTGAGTGCCGTAAAATAGGAATATGTAAAAGCTTAAATCAATAATTCAAGTTTCTCTAATATCGGAAGTTTGGCCCATTTGTATCTAATATTTTTCAAATACTCCTTTTAAAGACTAAAGCTCACAATTTGTGCCCATTCATTATTTTCTTGAGAATTTCTTTGAAGGTTTCTGTATAAATACTCAACAGTTTGTCTTTATAAACTTCATTGTTAGAACACTTTTCTCCATCTGGGTTCTGATCAGCAGTTGTAGTAAATGAAATCCTGGTCCTATTGAAATGGTATTAGTATAATACTTTTTCCTTGAGCCTTGTCATATTAAATTTATAACATTTTGCATATCTACTTTAGGAAGAGGAAATCTCCAGTGTCTGGTTACATTTTCATGAATAGTGTACCTATCCGCCCACTTGCATTCGATATTATATATCGTGCTTTATAAGTAAAGGTGCTCTCCTTCCTTTGGTTTAGGATACCTTATTTCAACTCTTATCGCCTATTTTCCTTCAAGTAGGTTTTCGTGATTAAGGGAAGACTTGAAAGTTCCTTGTGGAGGCATGAATTTTGAGCTTATTAAGTGCATATACATCAAACCTATGATAGATACTGTAAAGCGAGTCCTATAAACTAGTTCTAATATGTCAGGTACTAATCCTTGTATAACGCTTGAACGATATATATGTGTGTGTGTGTGTGTGTGTGTGTGTGTGTGTGTGTGTGTAACCATGTTGAATTTAGAAGGAACTAAGCTTAAATTAGAAAAGGCAACTAATTTGTACTGTGTAGTTTAATCATTTTTTTGCAACCATAATATAGCTAGTGATGTGTGATAATGATTTTATAAAAATAATAACCATAAATTATTGCATCAGTTAATAATCATGAATATTTAGTAAGATTGATAGTTGAATAGAGCATCATTGAGTAGCGTGACACTAACCCGACAAATGTATATGTATACGAGACACACACAAGAACTCGGTCAAGTGGTCGGTAACACCATTAAGCAGTATAGACGTGTGTGTATAGTACTTGTACATATACCTTTGTGTTATATTGTATCACCATACATATAGTTGTTAACTTGTTGATGATTGTTTATTGATTGATATATTGATGACAAGTTTATGTATATATTGCATGTTGATATGTTTTGATGTGACAGTTGTGATGGAGTACACGATGGAGTATGTCGCAGAGTATTAGATATATATATGAACTCGTGCAGACATGGGATATGCCTGAATGATGTATGTTGTTGAAAAATAAAGTGTGCATATTTGCATATAAGACTAGGTAGCAGTGATTGTTTTCGTTGATTGATTGATCTTGTCCATGTATTGAACCATGTATTGCTGGTTGAGTACGGGTGATGATCATGCCACTTATATTGCATACTAGATATATAATACTTATGTGAAAATGCTATGAATCTAAATCGAATATTAAATACTAATATTGATACCATGTTTATTAACCAAGTGTCATAAAATGTGCCTTTTGGGTAAATCAATCCACATGATAGGTAAACAATTGAAATTGTATGAACTTGATGGTGTAGGGTATACCAACAAGCAAATGAGTATGTATGTTTGAATGCTTGCATGTATTTGTTAGTTATACAAACTTGATCATGTGTGACATATCAATCACATGATTGATGATTAGAAAAGTATATCACATGTAACTGACACAGTGTGTGTTACCTTGATAGCTGATGTGTATGTGATGTTGTGTGTGTATATCGTGTTATTTTTCTGCAAACGAAGGTGACCAGCGAGAGCTGGTAGGTGTGAAAACAGGGTATGATATTGTGTGTTGTTATACGACGGAAGGGGTCATCGGGAGCTGGTAGGTGTGAAGATGGAGTATGACATTGTTTATTGTTATACGAAGGAAGGGGCCAGTGGGAGCTGGTAGGTGTGAAGACGGGTATGACTTTGCGTGTTGTTATATGAAGGAAGGGCCGATGGGAGCTGGTAGGTGTGAAGACGATGTATGACATTGTGTGTTATTATACAAAGGAAGGGGCCAGCGGGAGCTAAAAGCTATGAAGATGAGGTATGACTTTGTGTGTTGTTATATGAAGGAAGGGGCCGCCGGAAGCGATGGGTGTCAAGATGGGGTATGAGATGGACCGTATGTTATAAAGTAAAGAAGTGCTTATTCAAAATGAATAGTATTGTATGCTTGTCCTTGATGTAGGACTGTGAAACTTTGCTTTATTATAGGAGATAATAGAATATTATATGATGTGTGTATGTATATGAGTTTATCTATGTAGCACCTGAAGTGTGATATGATATATATATATATATATATATATATATATATATATATATATATATATATATATATATATATATATATATATATATATAAGCATGTTTGTGATATATGCATTATTTAAATTAACTTATTGTGATTGGTGTACCATCATGGATGGTATATAAAGTACGTATACACGAAAAGAATTCGGTAATAAACTAAGGCACTATAGAAATTTATTCGATGTATCATAAACTTTGTAAAATATAGTACATAGATTTGAGTTATAGAATCATTAACCGAAGAAGTCAGACCTTTTGCATACTATAGAGATTGTTTGGGTTGACTATTTACTGTGATATAATTATTTTTTTTTCTTATCCACTCTCTCTTTGCTATTTGAAGAAAAGCATGTCTCATTTTATTTTGACATTTATATCATTCTTTAATCTCCTTTTTCTCTACTAACTGAGCTATCAAGCTCACTCCTCCCAGTTTCATGTTTTCAGGTTGCGGCGAGATGGAAGCCCAGCTTAGGCCTGAGGCATTTTATGGAGAAGTTATATTATTAGTAAACGTATTACAGATTTAGCGATGTGTTATTATTTTGAAAGATTTTGTTGTACATACTCATAACTTTAGTTGATATGTACTTGTAGCGTGTATTATTTTTGTTAGATATATTGATGTAAAGATGAGATAATTTGTAATGACTATGATTAGTTGGAGTTACAGTAATTCTGAGTTATATCATGGATGCCGAGGTGGGTACTCTCAAGCACATATTACAATGGATATTAGTAGCAAGATATATTTGTTGGCCCAGAGGCTTTCCACTCTAGTTTTGATGATAATTAACTCATGTAGTTATGTTTACTAATAATCTTGTGATGCTTAGTTTCAGATACTTAATCAAGATATTAGTAGATGATTAGCTCAACAAAGGTGTTTTGGAGCTTTTCACATGGTGATTCAAGAGTCTGAGCGTCAAAGTTCATATCTAGCACTCGTTGGAGTCAAGCTCGGTGGATCACGGTTTGGATCGAGTCGACTTGAAGACGGAGTTCATCAAGTAGACTTCGGTACATAGTTCAGATTATGTTTTTAGACCCATTTGTAAAGACTAGATAGTGTGATATGCTCAAGTTCACAACACACACACTTGTTTAAGTTTTCATGTTTATTGGTTTTCGGTTTTTGGTTTAACCGATCTTGGTTTTCATGAATAGATAGTATCAAAACAAGTTTTACATGGTTTAATGTAAATTAGATTTGTTCTATATACATATATGTTTCAACTATTTAAATAAACTTAGTTTGATAGTCTATTTCATGAGTTTGGTGTTTTAGTGTTTTAACAAAACTTGTTTTTGGAATTATTGTCAAAAACATTAATATATATATATATATATATATATATATATATATATATATATATATCTTTCATGTACAACATGCTTCAAGTTGTTTAAGTATCATGTTTTTGTATTTGGATGAGTTTTGAAAAAATTGGATTTCCATTTGAAAAATTCAAGTTTTAGAAAATACAATTTTTGGTTTTCGGCAAAATTTTCATAGCACAAAAAGAGTTCAAAAAGTTTGTAACTTAGTTTGATTTTTACTCAAACAAGTTCGTATATCAATGTATTATACTGAATTTATTTTTGTAGATTTTTAGAGAATTTATGGGATTTATTTAAGAATTAAAAACCAAGTTTTTCAATCCCTAATTAAGCCCTGCCAGGCTCTGGCGGTCGACTGGTCCGGTCGACAGGATACAGAGTCGGTCGACCAAACCGGTCGACCGACGTGCACAAGAGTGTGCACGTTGACCTGCCACTTGGGCCGGTCGACCGCGCGATCGACCGACTGCAAGTGCCCCACTCTCGGGTGGGGGCGGTCGACCGGACGGTCGACCGTGAGGCATGGCACGGTCGACCGGACGGTCGACCGGCCAGAAAGCAATTTGCTCTCTAGATTGGCACGGTCGACCAGGCGGTCGACCGTGCCAATCTAGAGAGCAAATTGCTTTCTGGCCGGTCGACCGTCCGGTGGCTCAACGGTTACTTTTTTTGACCGTTGGCCGGTCGACCGGCCGGTCGACCGGAAGGTCAATTTTGGCCTAGTCAGCAGCCAATGTCTAGTTTTCTCTAGGGGCTATAAATACCCCATTTGAGGGCTGTTTTTGTTAAGATTTTTAAGAGCAAAAATTCACCTATTCTCTAGTGTTTTAAAAGCAAGTTTTCAAAAGAGTTTATTGGTTTTAAAGATAATTCTTTATTTTCTTTCAAGAGTTAGAAAAATCAAAGAAAATATAGATTTGGGATATTTGCTTTGTTCTTCATTTCTATTAAATACTAAGTTATTTTTTCAAGTATTTTTCTTTGTGATTTGTTTTTCAACATCTTGATTTTTCACACTTGAGCTATATCATTCTATCCTCTCTATAGGATCCTTGTTTTTGTGAAAAAGAATTATTTGTGGTCTTTTGATCACAAAGTTGTAAACCCTCCTACTTTGGGTTATCCCTCTTGTGTAGAGGTTGATTTGTGGAGTGGTGGCTTTGTGCCCTATCCCTCTAGTGAGAGGTTGATTGGTTGTATTGGCTTTGTGCCTATCCCTCATTTGTGAGATTGATATTGGTGACTTTGTGCCTAGCCTCTTGTGTGTGGTGGTGTTTGTTGTAACTTTGTGCCTAGCCTCTAAGTGTAAAGGTTGTTTTGGTTGAGAGAGGAGTTGTATACTCCATATTGTAATTGCCCCAAATCCTCAGTGGAGGTTTCCTGTGTGGGAATCCTGTGTGGACAAGTGGATTGGAAATCCTTCTGTGTGAAGGCGGGGACGTAGAGCTGTCTGCTCGAACCTCGCAATATATTCGTGTGTTTGCGTTTGATCCATTGACTCTTACTCTCTCTCTTTATATTGTGCCTTGCATCATTTCATATTGATCATTCATAATTATATGCTTGGCTTGTTTGTGTGTGCCTCACTTGTACTTAACCACGAGAGCTTCATATAGCGCCTCAACTCTTATTCAGAGGAATCAAGAGGAGTTAGTCCAGAGCCCTTCACCGGGAATTCGGCTACATTCGTTGGTTGCATTAAGTGTAGTTGCAATTAGTTATTAATTTTCGCATTTAGTTCATTAGATTAGTCATATACCTATTCACCCCCCTCTAGGTATCCTTTCAATTGGTATCAGAGCCTACGCTCCTGATATTTGGTTTAACCACCTAGGAGTGTGATCTTAGTTTTGCTAATCTACATTTGCATTTGCACTTGCACACATATAGTTTGCACTCATGGATGTTCCTCCTAAGTTTGATATCTCTAGACTTGACATATGGAAGGTTCTTATGAGTTGTCATTTAAAGGCCATAAGCTTGCATGTTTACCTTACCATTACCAGGAATCCTACCATAATGATAGCAAGCATATAGATGCCAATGCAATAGCCCTTAAGGCACTTAGAGCATCTCTTCATAAAGAATATTTACATGTGTTTTCTCACTATAATTCGGCTTTTGCAGTATGAAGCATTTTGACTTCTCCCGAGCTACCAAAGATTATCGATAAGATGAGGAGATCTAGAAGAGACGAGTCCGATGAACGTTGCTTCATGGTTCAAGGGAATGACTCCCTTGAGGTACACTCGGACACTCAACTAGATGTTAGTACTAGTTCCTATTGCAATGAGTGTTTAGAGACACAAGCCATGAATGATGAACCTGCTAAAAATTGTGAAAATTTGATTTCAAAATATAAATTTTTGAAAAAGGATAATATTGGTTTAAAAGAAGAAAATAAAGATTTATCTTCTAAACTTGAGATTGCTTTGCAAGAGAAGGAAAAGATTTCTAGTGAACGTGACTCACTTAAATCTCAACTACACCTTGCCCTAAAGGAAAATGAATTTTTGAAAAATAAAAATGAATGTGAAATTATTTTGAAGAAAAATGAAAACTTGTCTTCAAAAGTTGATTTTGTTTAAAAAAAAATGATTCTCTAAAATGAAAATTGTTTCTATTTCAAAGGAATTGGATTTGATGTCAAAGAAAAATGTTTCTTTGAAAAATGATTTAGATACACATGTTGCCATGCTAGTGTAGCTTCACTTTCTAGCTCACTTATTGCTTGCACCTCTTCTAACATTGAAAATGATATATCTATGCTTAAAAAGAGTGTTGATTGTTTGGGCTCCACTTTGAGCCAATGTGCCTTTAACCATACACGTTTGGAATCATTGGTTCAAAAGAAACAAGTTTCATCTTTGCATGCACACAAATCACAGCATACACATGCTCCTCACGTACAGACCCATAACACGATGTATGCTCATGTGTACACATGTACACATTGTGGACGTAAGAACCACCTTGCTAAGTTTTGTTATGATCGTTTACATGATTCAAATTTAGCAACTATTGTTTGAGTTAGGAAAGGTGCTAACCCCCATGGATCCAAAAGAGTAAGGGTATCAAAGACCACCCCTATGCTATTTGATGTAAGTGTGGGCTCTCACATGACGTGAGAGTGATAATGCCTTGAAGTGGATGCGTTCCGAGCTTAAAGAGGACAATTTGGATGCATCACTTTCAAGGAGAGTTTGGTGGGAGCACCACCTTGTTTTAGAGACATGGAGAGTTGCCCTCATAGGTTTTGGTAACAATCTCTAACTCCCATTATGTTTACATGCTTATCTTATTGTTGATTTCTAGCATATCATATTTTAATATTCATTATGCCATATGGCATGTTTATTAGTCCTATGATATACATGTTTAGTTATTTGAGACACCCATATTTAATATGGATATATATCTTTGTGTTCTCACATTTGTTTTAACTAATGTGTATGTCCTACACCTAATGCATGTGCATATACATAATGATCATATGTATGTTTATGAGTTTTTATTTTGATACTTCATGTTTTGATTACATGTTTGGATGTTAGTTTTCATTAAAACTAGGATATATACTTGTACAACTAGTGAGCCACAAATTGACCATTATATGTTTGTGCTTGAACGCTCATTTGTACTCATTAGATGTACTAGTATAGTCTAGTTTTGATGATTCATGCATTTGACTTGTATTTCCATTTTATACATGTTTTCATGTTTATGTTTAGCTTCATGTATATGTCTATTTTGTCCAAACTATTGGTTATACATATACATCCTTGAGCCACTTGCCTTCATGCATATACTTTTATGGACTCGTTTATGTTTTAAATATGCATGTATTCTTTAGTTTGAACATGACATACATATGCCTTGAAGATTAAATTGTTTTGATGATTTGTTTATAAAGGAATTTCACATTGAGCTTAATTGACTATTTTCATAACTGTCTTTCACACAAAACTTGTACACTCACATTATTTGAGGTTTTCTCATGATTTTGTTTTTATGAGTCTTATATGAGCTTAATATCTTTTGAGTGTAAATTGTTGAGTGATTTTCATGTTTCATGAAATATATTTTTGTTTTATCCCTTATTTGAAGGATTTCGTACTAGTTTTCATAGTTTTTCAAAATTTTCTTATAACTAGTTCGTATTCTTCATTTTGGAAGAGTTTTCAATTATGCTAAACTATTTTCAAACCTATTTTTGAAAACCCTTTCCATTAAAGGGCGATTGGTTGGGCGACCATGCCTTATATGCTTATTATTGAAAAAATTTTTTACGTGCGCATGAAATGGGTAGAAGATAATATGAGTTATACAATTAATCTTATTGTGTTTCAATTGGTATCATGGGATCTTTTCAATTGGTATCACTATTGACATTCTTTCTGTATACTCATATATGTGTTTTATTTATGCTTACAATATCTATATCTTTGAGCACAATGCTAAGCTTGATTTTAATGATTATTATATTTCAATTGATTATGTTTCAATTGGTATCTTATAAAAGCTTATGCATCATTTTATTTGGTATTTCATAAAGGGGAAAAAATTTATATTTCACCTTTCAATTGGTTTTGGTATTCTACTCCCACACTTTTTGTTAAAATGATTAAAAAATGATATTGATTATTTTTGGTATCATATGCTTTTAATAAAAAATTACTTTCAATTGGTACTAATATTTACAAATTGGTATCAAGATTACCTATAAGTTTACTTACAATTGGTATGTTTTATTGATATCAAAATTTTTGATTTATTTACTTATAATTAGTATTTAATTGGTATTTACTTACAATTGGTATCAATTGGTATTTAAATCTATATTTGTTTTATGTACCACATTGTGTACTTTCAATTGGTATGTTTTGTTTTATTGATATCATGATGTACTCAATTGATATATTTTTTCTTACAATTAGTACCAAGAAAGTTTTGTTTTGATTTCACCCCTTATTGATATTTTTTTTGTTTTTTGTTTAAGACAAAAAGGGGAGAATATTGTTTTCTTTGACCCCTTTGTTGATGATTGACAAAAAAGGGGAGAAGTATTTGAGTTTATATTCATGAGTTTATATGCATGTTTATTGTTTAGTGATTATCTTTCCAATTGATATTAAGAATTTTATTTTATTGATTGGTATCAAGAGGCCTTGATTGGTATCAAGAGCTTAAGTTTTTTATTGAAATTTTTATTCGTATCAAGAGCTTAAGAACATGTTTATTTTAAAAAGGAAAAGAAATTTATTTTAAAAGTTTGGTATCTAGAGCATGTTTATTTCATGTTTGGTATCAACAGCATGTCCATTTCATTGTTTTTATGCATGTTAATGCATATCCATGTTTAGTATTCATTGCATATATTTATTGCTTATTGTTATGCATGAGTTAAGGGGGAGCTTCTTTGAAGCTTAACTTTAATCCATGCATATATAACTCCATGAGTTTTGTCATCATCAAAAAGGGGGAGATTGCTGGCCCAGAGGCTTTCTACTCTAGTTTTGATGATGATTAACTCATGTAGTTATGTTTACTAATAATGTTGTGATATTTAGTTTCAGATACTTAACCAAGATATTAGTAGGTGATTAGCTTCAACAAAGGTGTTTTGGAGTTTTTCACACGGTGATTCAAGAGCCCGAGCGTCAAAGTTCATATCTAGCACTCGTTGGAGTCAAGCTCGGTGGATCACGGTTTGCATCGAGTCGGCTTGAAGATGGAGTTCGTCAAGTAGACTCGGTACATAGTTCAGATTATATTTTTAGATCCATTTGTAAAGACTAGATGTGTGATATGCTCAAGTTCACAACACACACACTTGTTTAAGTTTTCATATTTATTGGTTTTCGATTTTTGGTTTAACCGATCTTGGTTTTCATAAATAGATAGTATCAAAATAAGTTTACATGGTTTAATGTATATTAGATTTGTTCTATATACATATATGCTTCAACTATTTAAACAAACTTAGTTTGATAGTCTATTTCATGAGTTTGGTGTTTTGGTATTTTAACAAAACTTGTTTTTAAAATTATTGTCAAAAATATTGATATATATATATCTTTCATGTACAACATGCTTCAAGTTGTTTAAGTATCTTGTTTTTGTATTTGGATGAGTTTTGAAAAAAATCGGATTTCCATTTGAAAAATCCAAGTTTTAGAAAATACAGTTTTTGATTTTCGGCAAAATTTCCATAATACAAAAAGAGTTCAAAAAGTTTGTAACTTAGTTTGATTTTTACTCAAACAAGTTCGTATATCAATATATTATACTAAACTTATTTTTGTGAATTTTTAGAGAATTTATGGGATTTATTTAAGAATTAAAAACCAAGTTTTTCGATCCCTAATTAAGCCCTGCCAGGCTCTGGCGGTCGACCGGACACAGAGTCGGTCGACCGGACCGGCGCCTGGCAAGGTCGACCGGACACAGAGTCGGTCGACCGGACCGGTCGACCGACGTGCACAAGAGTGTGCACGTTGACCTGCCACTTGGGCCGATCGACCGCGCGGTCGACCGACTGCAAGTGCCCCACTCTCGGGTGGGGCGGTCGACCGGACGGTCGAAGGCTTGGCACGGTCGACCGGGCGGTCGACTGGCCAGAGAGCAATTTGCTCTCTGGATTGGCACGGTCGACCGGGCGGTCAACCGGAAGGCTCAACGGTCACTTTTTTGACCGTTGGCCGGTCGACCGGAAGGCCAATTCTGGCCTAGTCGCAGCCAACGGCTAGTCTTTTTCTATGGGCTATAAATACTCCATTTGAGGGCTGTCTTGGTTAAGATTTTCAAGAGCAAAAATTCACCTATTCTCTAGTGTTTTAAAAGCAAGTTTTCAAAAGAGTTTATTCGTTTTAAAGATCATTCTTTATTTGTTTTCAAGAGTTGAAAAAATCAAAGAAAAATATAGATTTGGGATATTTGCTTTGTTCTTCATTTCTATCAAATACTAAGCTGTTTTTCTAAGTATTTTTTCCTTGTGATTTGTTTTTCAACATCTTGATTTTCCACACTTGTGCTATATCATTCTATCCTCTCTATAGGATCCTTATTTTTGTGGAAAAGAATTATTTGTGGTCTTTTGATCACCAAGTTGTAAACCCTCCTACTTTGTGTTATCCCTCTTGTGTAGAGGTTAATTTGTGGAGTAGTGACTTTGTGCCCTATCCCTCTAGTGAGAGATTGATTGGTTGTATTAGCTTTGTGCCTATCTCTCATTTGTGAGGTTGATATTGGTGGCTTTGTGCTTAGCCTCTTGTGTGAGGTGTGTGTTTGTTGTGGCTTTGTCCGTAGCCTCTAAGTGTAGAGGTTGTTTTGGTTGAGAGAGGAGTTGTGTACTCCATATTGTAATTGCCCCAAATCCTCAGTAGAGAGTCCCTGTGTGGGAGTCCTGTGAGGACAAGTGGATTGGAAATCCTTCTATGTGAATGCGGGGACGTAGAGCTGTGTGCTCGAACCTCGAAACATATTCGTGTGTTTGCGTTTGATCCATTGACTCTTACTCTCTCTCTTTCTCTCTTTATATTGTGTCTTGCATCATTTCATATTGATCATTCTGTAAATCATCTAAGGGGGTGAATAGGTGATGAGCTAATCTAATGGTCAATCAATGCGGAATTAAAACTTATTAAACTAAACACCACGTATAACAAAAAAGTGTAGCCGGATTCCCTGTGAAGGGCTCTGGACTAACTCCTCAAGATTCCTCTAAATAAAAGTTGAGGTGCCGCGTTGGCTCTCTTGGTTGAATACAAGTGTTAACAAACAATCCCCAAGCATATAACAATTAAACACAAATATATATATCAAGCATATGAAGATAAAGAAAATATAAGCATGCAAGATATAAATAAGAGTAAGAGATAGAGAGTGAGCAATCGCAAACACATGAGATTTGTTTCGAGGTTCGAGCACACTTGCTCTACGTCCCCGCCTTCAACACTATGAAGGATTTCCATTAAAATCGATCCCACTGGATCACTCGGTGCCGCAACACCTACAATGCGAGTTCACACTTGAACTCCTTGGACTCTCTAGTCCTGTACACACCGCAAGCCCACTAGCTCGCCGAGGCCGCACCTCAAACAACGAGTTGACACTAGAACCCGAAACACCGCGAACCCGCAAGTCCGCCTCCTTAAAGTACAAAGATGGAATTTTGGTGATCACAACACTTTGATCACCTAAAATTCTCTCACAATAAAAATCCCTATAGGTAGATATAGCAATGGATAACTCAAGTATTATGTGAGAAAACTAGGATTGAAATGGTGGAGGAAAAACTCAAACAAATCACTTTGAAAACTCTTGATAAACTCTCCTTTTAATTGAAAATATTTGCTCTCAAATAAGTGGAGAAAACTCTAAATTAGATGGGAAAAATTAGGTTTAAAACTCTCCTTAAATCATAGCTAAAACAGCCTCAAATGGGGTTTATATAGGCCCCCAAAAAACTAGCCGTTAGCTGCTGACTAGGCCAATACTGGCTTCCGGTCGACCGGCCAACGGTCAAAAAAACTGACCGTTGTGCCTTCCGGTCGACCGCTCGGTCGACCGGGCCCTGAACGAGAGAGCAACGGCTCTCTGCCCGGTCGACCGGGGCAACCCGAGAGTGGGTTGCCTTCAGTCGGTCGACCGCTCGGTCGACCGACCAACTGACACAGCCTGTGCACGTTCTTGTGCACGTCTGGTCGACCGGTCGGTCGACCGCCAGAGCCTGGCAGGCAAATATTAGGGATTTAAAACTGGGTTTTTAATTTAAAATAAAATCCCATAAATTCACGAAAAATCTACAAAAATAGTTTTAGTATTATACTTTGATAAACAAACATGTTTGAGTAAAATCAAGACATGTTACAAATAATTTGAACTATTTTTGTAACTTATAAATTTTGGCTAAAAACAAAAACTGTATTTTTTCAAATTGGTTTTTCCAAAACTTCTTCAAATACAAAAACAAGATATTTTAAACACTTTGAAAGCATAGGGTGTATGGATATGATCCACTATATATATATAGTGAAATATCTATGTTTTTGACAATAAGCACTAAATATGGTTTTGGTTAAAACGTATATACTTTGAATTCTACAAACTAAACCGGTATTTTCCAAAATGAAAACTCTTTTGTATTTTTCCAAAATAGAAATTCTTTTATGAAAACTCATCTAAATCAAGAGTGTGTGTGTGTGTATATGATAACTTGAGCAATCCACCAATTATTCTATCCTTTACATTTTTTCTAAAAACAAAATCTTATAAAAATAAACCTAGACACAAGTCTTGATCTTGAAGTCTTCACTTGAAGTCTTCTCATCTTCTTGACTTGGTCCAAACACGATCCATAGAACTAGACTCCTTTAGAGTATTTGATGTGGTCTTGATGCACAAGCTCTTGAATCAAACCGTGCTAGCTCCAAAACTTGATCTTAAATCCTTTGTTGAAGCTACACACCTACTAAGATCTTGATCACAAAAATAAAACTAATTAAACACAGGATCATTAGTACCATAACTACATGAGTTGATCATCATCAAAACTAGAGTGATGGGCCTTTGGGTCAACACATTCATAATTATATACTTGGCTTGTTTGTGTGTGCCTCACTTGTGCTTAACCACGAAAGCTTCATATAGCGCCTCGACTCTTATTCAGAGGAATCAAGAGGAGTTAGTCCAAAGCCTTTCACCGGGAATTCGGCTACACTCGTTGGTTGCATTAAGTGTAGTTGCAATTAGTTGTTAATTTCCGCATTTAGTTCATTAGATTAGCCGTACACCTATTCACCCCCCTCTAGGTGTACTTTCAATATCTGCTTTATGGACTTGATAAGTAGGCGATGTCAAGTCGAAATCTTATTATGACTGTATGGTTGAACTTTGAGTTTGATTTATATATTTGGATTAAGATAAGCCATGTAGGCTGATATGGATATATTATGTATTTGAGACAAGTGACTAAATACAAAGGAGATACTGTCGAAAATTTTAAGAAATTAAACATGATTATGATAATTTTTTGATTAATAAGGATGTTTAAGTTAATTAAGATTATTAGTATCTGGGACCGTTACAAAGATGATCTCCTTTTCCCCAGCTCTTCTCCATTTTATAGACGAGTGAATGAGTTCACGCCATCAATGTAAAATTTGAAAACACGCAAGTTTCTGAAAAGTCAGCCCACGACTCGAGAAGATAGATCAATCAAAGAGGCGAGAAATAAATCGTAACCACTAAGCCACCATGGCATCGGGAGTCAAACTGTCGGTCAATGGTGTAAGAATTCGAATCGACTCTCGACACAACAAGACAATAATTGGGTGCCATAAGCATTACCTTCCATTAAACCCAAGGATCCGCAATGATGCAGAGATACACCAGACGATCTCCTGACTGGAAGTACTGAAGGAAAAGACAAAAAGAGCTGTCAGCAAATTTCGCCCCCTCACTTCTCCTCTGTGAAGTCCAACAAGTGTGGAAGTGAAAGGGGCATCTGTAATAGTCAAAATTTGACATGTCAGGATCATAACACATGTCAGTGACAAGAGCATGAACCGACTCTCAAGCACTCATTCTGAAGTTTCCGCCACCTCCTATCTGAAGACATCCTTCATCCGCAGCTCTAAGGCCATATCGCCTATCGGAGGCGCTCCGACCAATCCAAGAGTCCCACTACGTGGCAACAACTCCCTACATCTAGCGACAGATTAAAATGAATTCTACAGATTGTGAATACGATTAAGCACCCTTATCTTCTTACTCGTCCAGAACTCTGTAGCGACCCTACAGCTCATCAAGCAGTTAGAGATAATGATGGATGATCCTCCAACATGTCAATCCCAACTACCGAGACTCAACTCAGGAGGTTATAAGGATCAGTGGACTCGAACTGAACGGTTGAAGATCTACATCTATCCACAGCTACTCCACCGCCTCTATCTGATACAAATACACCTCCTTCTCTAACGAGAAGGTTTTCCCTAATCCTCAAAGCACAAGTCACATCACACTGGTAGTTTTTCTCTTCCAGTCCACCATTACTAGAGTGACAGTTTTTCTCTGCTGGTCCTCCCTCCTTACTGACAACGACTCTCATGCCAGATGGTCTTAGGTCAGCATCACACAGGTGCTCCTAACCTGAAATGCGTCTTTCTTCTTTGTGTGCTCTGACAGGTTCGATCGGGAGTGTCCAGTTGCTTGTGGCGAAACTTTATCCACGACATTTATTCATTTATATTTTAGGCATCAGTCTATCCATTATAACTTCTACTTGTCTTGTCAAGTATTGATCTTTATGGAAATTGTAGCATGCTATTGTGCATTAAGACTTAAAACTATGTAATAGTTTAGATTTTGAGCAACATCTGATACAATGTTGTTATTTCAGAAATATTTGTGACTGAAGTTGAACTTTATGAAAACCCGCAGAGGAAAAAAAACTATGGTGCCAAGAGAGAGATATTTTACTAATCAAAGAGATTACAAGAAGTTCTCAGCATTCTGTTACAAATTCAATTCTCTAGGGTTCGATCTCTCCCTTTGCTTGATGGAGATCCAAGTATACAAATACCTTGCACATCATAGTCAAAGGTGCGGATATTACGAACTCCATAACTGCAAGATTTGTAAGTTGGGATTTCTTCATAACTACTCAGATTTATGCTCTTGATTACTAAGAATGATTTCTGCTACGATCTATAACCGTCCGCGCTGGAGTAAGTGTTGTAACGCTCAAAACGTGAGATAATCTGGCGGCATAACTGACTCTGTGAATTAAGGGAGTTTTACTTGCTGAATTGAAGGTGAAAATCAATGAGGTCGGTTGTTATAAATGCCTTGCTCGGAGCGGGAGGAGTTGACCTCGGGAACGGCTGAGTGGTGCTTGAAAAAGTGCTTGGAGCATGGGAGTTCTCAGGGCGGTGGTGTCCTCGAAAAGAGGAGTGACCTCGAGAACGCCTGAGTGGTGCTCGGGAAAGTGCTCCACTGGGATATCTTGTCGTCTATTTTGGGCGGTCCTGATGAGATAAGACACGTGTTGCGATCCTAGTGCAGATCAAAATCCGACCACTATAATTAATTTTTAGGAATACTTCACTAATTAATATTAAATTTTCTTTTACAGAGTTTGTTGCTACTTAATTAATTGAAACATGAAAGTTTGAAGTTGAAAAAAAGAAGCTCAAAATCAGATCTAGTTGTTCCTTATTCATTAGTTATTTAGTTAAATCTTAAAGTTCAATATAATTTCATATTTGATTGTTGATTGTATTGCTATGGATTCTAACCTTATGTGTTAGATTGTTGAGAATTTTGATATTATTGATTGTGTTATAAAAGCTAAATAATGTCTAGTAAACAACCCTCCAGATATCAAAAAAGATTAAAAAAGAAAAATAAAGAAAAGATTACTCAAAGTTTAAGAGGATCACTAAAAATATATTTTCTAGAAAGATGATGCTTTAGAAAAAATTTAATTGAGCATGAATCTGAATAACAAATTCACTCAGAACAATTAGTAGAAGGGAAGAATGATGTGAATGAACAAATTTCTAATCAAAGATTAGGTGAAAATGAAAATAATAAAACTCATGATCATTCTCTTCTTTGCGATAATGAATATGTTGTCCATGAATTTAAATGCCTAAAATCAAGATTGGATATGAATATTTATGATTCAAGAATGTGGGATAATCTTGATAAAAAATTGAGAGATTTACTTGTAGAAAAAAGTCCTACAAGAGAAGATAATTTCAATTATCCTATTGATAAAATCAATAGATATTTTTCCTCTAAATATTATGCTCGAGTTCTACCAAATGGTGAGACTCAAGATAAAAAGTGGCTAGTCTACTCAAAAGAGTTACCTAAAGTTTTTTATTTTTGTTATAAGTTGTTTAAATAATTGCAAATTAAAGTCAATTGACAGGTGAGAAATTTCTAACCGGAAACATCTTAGTGAGAATCTTAAACAACATGAAACAAGTGTTGAACACCTCAATAATTTGAGAACTTGAGTTGAGTTACAAATTAGATTGAAAAAAAATGAAACAATTGATAAAAAAAATTTTAATACCCCGTTTCCAGAATACGTACTTAGTTGCGTATTCAGCTTTTCGATCGTATTTTTCGATTTACTTCCTGTATTTGACCGATTTCAATTTCAAATATCATTTTCCAATATATTAGATTTTATATGATTTTCTGGATTTTTCCTGAATTTAAATGTATTTCTTTAAAACCGGTGTCGACCAGTGTCGCTGATCGATTCCTGGAATTTTAATTCTCAAACAGTTAGGAATTTCTAGATGGTCCTTTAAACTTTATTTCTTAGAATCATATTCTCTACTTAAATACTTTTTCTGAGAATTTTATGAATTTATGAAAATTCCAACGGAGTCGGTAGTTAACTGATTCCGGGATTTTTAGTTTTAAAACTATAAAGTATTTCTTAAAAAGGATTTCACTATTAGTCTTCATATATTATTATTGATTTTTGGTGAAATTTTCGAGTCGTTCCGAGATACTTGAATTTCAGACGATTTCGGTATTTTCCGAAATATTTTCCGTATCCTCGACTTAAACCCGGGAACTTGTCTTTTCATTATTTTATATTCTAAGTCCAAGAGTAAATATCTTCCTTTATGAATTTCTTTCCATTTTTCCTTTTCCTTTATTTCTCTTTCTCCACAACCACAAACTTTTCCCATTTTTTCCAAAAATTCAAATCTCTTCCAAAATTCCAACTCCACATAATCTCACCAACCCCCCCCCCCCTCATTTAATGCATCTCTCTCTCTCTCCCCCATGGCCGGCCAAGTGGCCAAGAAGAGGGACACCCATCCCCTCTCCTATTTTGCAATAAACCCCCTCACATTTACATTATTTACACCTCCCTTACAAAATCAAAATCCTATATAAACTTTCTTTTACAATTCTTTTCTCTTTTCTTCACTTCACCAAGAGATTAGCCTTCACCATTTTCTTCTCCATCTCAAACCCTAACTCCAAACCACCTCAAAGTCTTCATCTCCTTCTCAAGCAACTACAACCCTTGGATTTGGATTGCATATCTCTTCATCGGAAGTATCGCCAAAGACCTAGTCGGTGATATTGTCGTCAACGATCATTCGGAACTCGTAGAACTTTCACATAACCGTTCGAAGTGAGTATTTTTACTCACCAAGACTAGACAACTTCCTTGTTTACTTGTGTTGATCATTCATGTACACTTGTGCCATAAAAATCATATTTTTAGCCCATCAAACAACCATCAGAAAATCTGTTCTGTTACTGTTCTCCCCACGATTAGTCGACTTAACCTAGGGACCAGTCGACTAACCCACCTTAGCTGAAACTTAACCTTTTCTGATTTCACAGTTTTAGTCGACTAAACCATATTACCAGTCGACTAGACCCCCTTAGTCGACTACATTTTTAACCTAGTCGACTAATCTTTCCCTGGACCAGGAAACACCAACTCTCGGCTCCAGTCGACTTAGTCTATTTTATTGGTCGACTAGATACCCTTAGTCGACTACAACCTTGACCTTAGTCGACTAATAATTCCTGAAATAAATCCCAACTTTCTGTATCACAGTTTTAGTCGACTTAGCCCCACTATTAGTCGACTTAGGTATCTGTTAGTCGACTACACATTTCACCCTAGTCGACTAACTTTTCCTGAAACAGAAACCCAACTCTCTGTTTCCCAGTTTTAGTCGACTCATCTAGACTATTAGTCGACTTAAGTCCCCTATTAGTCGACTAACCCTTTTACCTAGTCGACTAATTCTGACTGTTTGACTTAGTTGATTTCTTTTCTGAATTTGATCTTATCATTGATACATGGGTGACATATTATTCCTGTTCATGCTTCATAACTGGTATTACATGACATGTTACTTTATGGATCTCACCACTTGTTACTTCACGACTTGTTATTATATTCTCGCTCCATGATTTGTTAAATTGTGAATATCACCCCTTATCATGCTATCTCTTAAACCAAGCATGATATACTTGACTTTTGTATAAAATGGATCAACTTACACATGGGTCGGGGGAAATATGCGGATATCGATATGTGTTCGTGTTTACAGTGGCATTAGGTATATTGTACAATCATATTTCCGGTCTGACCTGAGGGCCTCCAGGGGACCGAGGGGAGTGCTTGCTCCCTCTTCCTGTATACTGTCATGACAAAGGGCATACATAAGTCCCTCCTGATAGGCCTTGCGGCTGGTTCCGTTATCAAGCAACGGAACACCCTGGACCGTGGTCCCGGGCATGCACGGGACCCACTGTAAACATAGTTCGTCGATACAACCGCTGTTTCCAATAACAACCTTGCTTTACTAGGATATGGATCTATGTGCTCTGGGACGCTGGGTCACATAGTTAGATATCACAGTAAGACAAGTAATAATAATAAGACGTTAACTGTAAATTCATTGTATTAGGATTTATCTCTTCATGCTTTTCATACTTGTTAGTTGATATTCCTTATAACTGTTTCATCTTTCCTTATTCATGTTCCTTAGCCACTTGGCTATAGTTTGTTTATTGTTATATGTCTTGACTCCTTGGATTTGCACATTCAGATTCCGAAGCTTGGAACGAAGTGGAGCCATCCACAGAGGACCAAGCTTACCTTAGTAAGCAGGCGGACTAGTTCCAGTCCCCTCGTGCCAGACTTACCTTTTGACTCACGAGATCTTCCTTCTACTTGTGAGCTTTTTGTATACATATTTGTATATATTTCTTTTGGACTTGATTATGATGTAATACACATGTAATGTGTAATACTTTATAATATCCTGTGATAACTTTGTATGTGTACTCCTTGTGTTGGCACATGTATGAATACCACGCTTTGTGTCGTACTCTGATCCTTGTTGTACTTTTATGCTTAGTGTATATACGTGAGGGCATTTTCTGACCTACGTATATACGTCGCAGTGACGTCCCCGTATCCGTGGAAATCGGGGCGTTACAGGTTGGTATCAGAGCTTAGGCTCTCAAACCTAAAGTACAATCAAGCAGCAAATTACTGAAATTTGCTAATGCCAACTACAATGTACAAAGTTATTGAGTCTTTCTTGATTCCTTCTTGATTCCTTCCCTTGTATCCTAAACTCCTTCCATTTGTTTCCAAATTCCAGTTATCTTTCCCCAATTCGGTATGGAGAGAAGGACGGGACGTAACCACTCCGGGCAATCATCGAATGGACCTACGGGAGAGAATGTGGATATTCTACGGGTCATTCAGACGATGATGGAGAACCAGCAGCAACAGACGGAACTTCTCCGGCAAGAGTTGACAACTCCAAAGGAACAGAGGCCGGGGAACATTTCAGATTTCAGGAGGCTACAACCAGCCATATTCACGGGTGAAGAGAAACCCCTGGATGCTGAGCAATGGCTGACGGACACCACCGATCTGCTGAATGCAGCCAGAGTACCAAAGGAGAACCAAGTTGAGGTCGCCAAGATTCAGTTGAAAGATATAGCTAGAACTTGGTGGCTCGCTGAGGAGGCCAGATTGGAGAAGCCTGTCACCTGGGACACATTCTCCAAGAGTTTTTACAGCAGATTCTTCCCTGCTACTGCTCAGAAAGATATGGAAGAGCAGTTTATCAGACTCCAGCAGTGGAACAAGTCCGTGGATGAGTATGCCGCGGAGTTTCTTAGACTTAGCCGCTTCGCGCCGTACATGGTAACGGATGAGGAGAAGCGAGCAAGCAGATTCCAGCAGGGCCTGCAGATGGACATACAGGTCTTCTTGATGCCCCAGCAACTGAAGACTTATTCAGAGGTTCTCACCATAGCTCGAGAGGTGGAGCGTGGGTTAGAGAAGAAGCAAGAGAACCAGATGAGGAACCAGGCCATGAAGAGGCCGTTTGTACCAATGGGAAGAGGAGGCCCATACAGAGCAGCGAAGATTCAGGCCAGGCAACCATTCAGACCAGTTCCTTACCAGATGGTTCGACCAGGTCCTATCTGCAACTTTTGCCAGAAAACCAGGGCATTCTCAGCAGAATTGCCGTAGGGCAAATGGATGGTGTTTGGTGTGTGGATCTCGAGATCATTCCATTGAAGCTTGTCCACACAGGAGAATGGGGATAGCCAATCAGACCTTGCCAGCACTTCAGGGACCCAATGGACAGAGGGCACTTCCAGGGCCACTTGGGCAGAGGAATCAGGGACCAGTGATGAGGAGAGCTCTTCCCCTTCCTCCACAGCATGTTGTTCGCCCAGTCCAGAGAGGAGGTAGGACTGCAGCAGGGCGTGGTAGAGGTCAGGCTTACAATCTGACTGCAGTAGAGGCTGAGGCTTCAGAGGAGGTGATAACAGGTAACATCAGAGTTCATTCGAAACCTGTTCTCGCTCTCTTCGATTCAGGTGCATCCCATTGTTATATCTCAGACCATTTTGTGGCTTTGCATTCTATACTGTTAGATCTTTAGACCACAAATGGGAGATTAGTACAGGGAATGGGGTAGTCATATCTTCTAGAGTCTGTACTGATTGTCCGGTAGAACTTTGTGATAAGACCTTGGCCATAGATATGCTCGTACTAGATACCAAAGGGTACGACGTAATCTTAGGCATGACCTGGCTCAGTCAGTACCATGCAGTTATTGATTGTAGGGAGAAGAAGATTAATTTCAGAATCCCTCATCAACCGGAGTTCCAATTTAGTGGAGAAGTGAAGTCTACCAAGGGAAAGACTCGGATGACTACTTCGGAGGTTCAGAAGCAGAGGGTACCGGTGTGGGATGAATTCCCAGGAGTGTTTGCTGAGATCTCAGGACTGCCACCTGACAGGGTGATCGAGTTCTCCATTGACACAGTTCCAGGAGCAGCTCCTATATCCAAGGCTCCATACAGGATGACACCGACAGAGTTAGAGATTCTGAAGAAGCAACTGCAGGAATACTCAGACAAAGGATTGATTCGGCCAAGTGCTTCACCATGGGGAGCTCCAGTATTATTGGCAAACAAGAAGGATGGTGGTAAAAGGCTTTGTATTGATTATAGAGAATTGAACAAAGTTACCATCAAGAACAAGTATCCCTTACCAAGGATTGATGATCTGTTTGATCAGCTTCATGGAGCCCGTGTATTCTCTAAATTGGATTTACAGTCGGGTTACCATCAGCTGAGGGTGAAGAAGGAGGATATTCCAAAGACGGCATTCAGGACCCGTTATGGCCACTATGAGTTTCTAGTTATGCCTTTCGGAGTCACCAATGCCCCTGCAGTTTTCATGGATTTGATGAACCGAGTGTTCTCGCCCTATCTGGATCAGTTCGTTGTTGTTTTCATAGATGACATTTTGATCTATTCAAAGAACAACAGGGAGCATGCAGAACACTTGAGGATTGTGTTGCAGACTCTCCAGCAGGAGCAGCTTCATGCCAAGAGGAGCAAGTGTGAGTTCTGGTTGGACAGCATAGCCTTCCTTGGACACATGGTTTCAGCAGAAGGAATTTCAGTTGATCCCAGCAAAATCCAGGCAGTGAGAGATTGGCCGATTCGAGGACAGTGACTGAGATTAGAGTTTTCTTGGACTAGCCGGATATTACAGACGCTTTGTCCAGGATTTCTCTAGGATTGCAGCCCCGTTGACCAAGCTCACCAGGAAAGGAGAGAAGTATTTATGGACAGAGGAGTGTACCGCAGCGTTTGGGCAATTGAAGCAGAGGCTCATTTCAGCTCCAATCTTGAAGACTCCCTCAGGAAGAGGAGGGATGGTCATATTTAGTGATGCATCAGGAAAAAGGCCTGGGATGTGTACTTATGCAACATGATCATGTTATAGCATATGCATCTAGGCAACTGAAGACTCATGAGCGGAATTACCCAACTCATGACTTGGAGCTAGCAGCTGTTATCTTTGCCTTGAAGATTTGGAGGCATTATCTTCTGGGAGATAAAGTGTTGATATATACAGATCATAAGAGTCTCAAGTATATCTTCTCACAGAAAGAGTTGAATATGAGGCAGAGGAGATGGCTGGAGCTGATGGCGGACTATGATATTGACTTGCAATATCATCCAGGCAAGGTCAATACAGTTCCAGATGCACTGAGCAGGATGCCAGAGAATAGAATGCTTGTCCAACTTACTCAGCAGAAGGAGTTGATTCAGGACTTTATCAGATTGGACTTGATGTTAGTTCGAAGGACTGAGAAGGCAGGACAGTTCATGACTTTGCAGATCCAGTCAGCATTGATAGATGAGATCAAGGAAGCTCAAAAGGAAGACCCCAGATTACAGATATTCCGAGCTCAGGTAGAGGCTGGATTGAGGACTGACATCTGTATTCATCCAGATGATGCATTGTATTTTGGTAGTAGACTTTGTGTTCCCCAAGGAGAAGTTAAACAGAAGATTTTGGCGGAAGCACACAGTTCGGCTTATTCCATACACCCGGGGGAAACCAAGATGTATCAGGACTTGAAGAAGCAGTTTTGGTGGAATGCTATGAAGAGGGAGATAGCTCAGTTTGTAGCCAAATGCTTGGTCTGCCAGCAGATAAAGATAGAGCATCAGAGGTCAGCTGGACTTCTACATCCTTTACCAATACCCGAATGGAAGTGGGAGCACATCACTATGGACTTTGTCACGGCATTACCTCGAAGTCCCAAGGTAATAATGCTGTGTGGGTAATCATTGACCGTCTCACCAAGTCAGCTCACTTCATACCATTTCGGGTAGGTCAGACAACAGAGGTTCTGGCAGACAAGTACATGAAGGAGATAGTTCGTCTTCATGGAGTTCCAGTCAGTATTGTTTCAGACAGAGACACCAGATTTAGATCTCATTTCTGGGAAAGTCTCCAAGAAAGTTTGGGAACTCGTCTGAAATTCAGTACATCATATCATCCTCAGACAGACGGACAATCCGAAAGGACTATCCAGATCCTTGAAGATATGCTAAGGGCCTGCATGATTGAGTTTAAGGGATCTTGGGAAGATCATCTTCACTTGGCTGAGTTTTCTTTATAACAACAGTTATCAGGCAAGTATCAAGATGGCACCTTTTGAGGCACTGTATGGAAGAAAGTGCAGATCACCGATTTGTTGGGATGAAGTCGGTGAGAGGAGACTATTGGGGCCAGAGATCCTGATTCAGACAACAGAGAAAGTCAGAATCATCAGAGATCATCTCAGGGCAGCTCAGAGTCGGCAGAAGAGTTGGGCAGATTCGCAGAGAAGGCCATTGGAGTTCCAGGCAGGAGATCATGTGTTCTTGAGGATATCACCTACCAGAGGAGTGATCCGGTTCGGTATTCGTGGAAAGCTGAGTCCGAGATATATCGGCCCATTCGAGATTTTGGAGCGAGTGGGAGATGTGTCTTACAGATTGGCCTTACCTCCATCTTTGGACGGAGTGCACAATGTTTTCCACGTATCTCAGTTGAGGAAGTATGTCAAGGATGATAGTCATATTTTGGATCATTCCGAACTGGAACTGCAGCCAGATTTATCATATCAGGAGCAGCCGATGGCCATTCTAGATAGAAGTGTGAAGACACTGAAGAACAAGGCTATACCATTAGTGTTGGTGTCTTGGAACAGACATGCGCCAGGAGAGGCCACTTGGGAACGAGAGGACGTTATCCGTGAGCGCTATCCTCAACTCTTCACATCTTGAATGGTAAGACTCTTTCCTTCTATTCTTCTCTACCGTTATCTTCCATCTTATCCTTCTCTATCTGTTACCTTTCCTGTTACCTTTCACCTTATGAAATTTCGAGGACGAAATTTTTGTAAGGTGGATGGATTGTAATACCCCGTTTCCAGAATACGTACTTAGTTGCGTATTCAGCTTTTCGATCGTATTTTTCAATTTACTTCCTGTATTTGACCGATTTCAATTTCAAATATCATTTTCCAATATATTAGATTTTATATGATTTTCTGGATTTTTCCTGAATTTAAATGTATTTCTTCAAAACCGGTGTCGACCAGTGTCGCTGATCGATTCCTGGAATTTTAATTCTCAAACAGTTAGGAATTTCTAGATGGTCCTTTAGACTTTATCTTAGAATCATATTCTCTACTTAAATACTTTTTCTGAGAATTTTATGAATTTATGAAAATTCCAACGGAGTCGGTAGTTAACTGATTCCGGGATTTTTAATTTTAAAACTATAAAGTATTTCTTAAAAAGGATTTCACTATTAGTCTTCATATATTATTATTGATTTTTGGTGAAATTTTCGAGTCGTTCGAGATACTTGAATTTCGGACGATTTCGGTATTTTCCGAAATATTTTCCGTATCCTCGACTTAAACCCGGGAACTTGTCTTTTCATTATTTTATATTCTAAGTCCAAGAGTAAATATCTTCCTTTATGAATTTCTTTCCATTTTTCCTTTTCCTTTATTTCTCTTTCTCCACAACCACAAACTTTTCCCATTTTTTCCAAAAATTCAAATCTCTTCCAAATTCCAACTCCACATAATCTCACCAACCCCCCCCCTCATTTAATGCATCTCTCTCTCTCTCTCCCATGGCCGGCCAAGTGGCCAAGAAGAGGGACACCCATCCCCTCTCCTATTTTGCAATAAACCCCCTCACATTTACATTATTTACACCTCCTTACAAAATCAAAATCCTATATAAACTTTCTTTTACAATTCTTTTCTCTTTTCTTCACTTCACCAAGAGATTAGCCTTCACCATTTCTTCTCCATCTCAAACCCTAACTCCAAACCACCTCAAAGTCTTCATCTCCTTCTCAAGCAACTACAACCCTTGGATTTGGATTGCATATCTCTTCATCGGAAGTATCGCCAAAGACCTAGTCGGTGATATTGTCGTCAACGATCATTCGGAACTCGTAGAACTTTCACATAACCGTTCGAAGTGAGTATTTTTACTCACCAAGACTAGACAACTTCCTTGTTTACTTGTGTTGATCATTCATGTACACTTGTGCCATAAAAATCATATTTTTAGCCCATCAAACAACCATCAGAAAATCTGTTCTGTTACTGTTCTCCCACGATTAGTCGACTTAACCTAGGGACCAGTCGACTAACCCACCTTAGCTGAAACTTAACCTTTTCTGATTTCACAGTTTTAGTCGACTAAACCATATTACCAGTCGACTAGACCCCCTTAGTCGACTACATTTTTAACCTAGTCGACTAATCTTTCCTGGACCAGGAAACACCAACTCTCGGCTCCAGTCGACTTAGTCTATTTTATTGGTCGACTAGATACCCTTAGTCGACTACAACCTTGACCTTAGTCGACTAATAATTCCTGAAATAAATCCCAACTTTCTGTATCACAGTTTTAGTCGACTTAGCCCCACTATTAGTCGACTTAGGTATCTGTTAGTCGACTACACATTTCACCCTAGTCGACTAACTTTTCCTGAAACAGAAACCCAACTCTCTGTTTCCCAGTTTTAGTCGACTCATCTAGACTATTAGTCGACTTAAGTCCCCTATTAGTCGACTAACCTTTTACCTAGTCGACTAATTTCTGACTGTTTGACTTAGTTGATTTCTTTTCTGAATTTGATCTTATCATTGATACATGGGTGACATATTATTCCTGTTCATGCTTCATAACTGGTATTACATGACATGTTACTTTATGGATCTCACCACTTGTTACTTCACGACTTGTTATTATATTCTCGCTCCATGATTTTGTTAAATTGTGAATATCACCCCTTATCATGCTATCTCTTAAACCAAGCATGATATACTTGACTTTTGTATAAAATGGATCAACTTACACATGGGTCGGGGAAATATGCGGATATCGATATGTGTTCGTGTTTACAGTGGCATTAGGTATATTGTACAATCATATTTCGGTCTGACCTGAGGGCCTCCAGGGGACCGAGGGGAGTGCTTGCTCCCTCTTCCTGTATACTGTCATGACAAAGGGCATACATAAGTCCCTCCTGATAGGCCTTGCGGCTGGTTCCGTTATCAAGCAACGGAACACCCTGGACCGTGGTCCCGGGCATGCACGGGACCCACTGTAAACATAGTTCGTCGATACAACCGCTGTTTCCAATAACAACCTTGCTTTACTAGGATATGGATCTATGTGCTCTGGGACGCTGGGTCACATAGTTAGATATCACAGTAAGACAAGTAATAATAATAAGACGTTAACTGTAAATTCATTGTATTAGGATTTTATCTTCATGCTTTTCATACTTGTTAGTTGATATTCCTTATAACTGTTTCATCTTTCCTTATTCATGTTCCTTAGCCACTTGGCTATAGTTTTTATTGTTATATGTCTTGACTCCTTGGATTTGCACATTCAGATTCCGAAGCTTGGAACGAAGTGGAGCCATCCACAGAGGACCAAGCTTACCTTAGTAAGCAGGCGGACTAGTTCCAGTCCCCTAGTGCCAGACTTACCTTTTGACTCACGAGATCTTCCTTCTACTTGTGAGCTTTTTGTATACATATTTGTATATATTTCTTTTGGACTTGGTTATGATGTAATACACATGTAATGTGTAATACTTTATAAATCCTGTGATAACTTTGTATGTGTACTCCTTGTGTTGGCACATATATGAATACCACGCTTTATGTCGTACTCTGATCCTTGTTGTACTTTTATGCTTAGCGTATATACGTGAGGGCATTTTCTGACCTACGTATATACGTCGCAGTGACGTCCCCGTATCCGTGGAAATCGGGGCGTTACA